>AWOL01S0150924.1:12625-30910 GCA_000715115.1 Nicotiana otophora
ACTGGAAGAGGTTTTGTGAACATGTCAGCAGGATTGTCTCTAGTGTTGATCTTCTGAACAGAGACTTTTCTTTCAGCAATGGTTTCTCGGATGAAATGATACTTTATATCAATGTGCTTCGTCCTCTCATGATACATTTGATCTTTAGTCAAGTGAATGGCACTTTGACTATCACAGAAAATGATAATACCACTTTGGTATAAACTGAGTTCCGCAAATAGACCCTTCAACCATAAAGCTTCTTCGGTCACCTCGGTTACTGCCATATATTCTGCTTCGGTAGTAGATAAAGCTGCTACATGTTGTAATGTATCTTTCTAACTAATAGCGCAACCACCGATGCAAAATACATAGCCGTTCAGTGATCTTCTTTGTCAAGATCACCTGTATAATCTAAGTCTACAAAACCAACCAAAGCGTTAGTATTTCTCCCAAACTCCAAACATGTGTTTGAAGTACCTCGCAAGTATCTGAGAATCCATTTCACAGCATGCCAATGTGCTTTACCAGGGCAAGCCATATAACGGCTTACCAAGCTCACTGCTTGTCAAATATTTGGACGTGTACAAACCATTGCATACATAATACTACCGACTGCACTGGATAAAGGAACCTGTGCCATATACCTCTCTTCTTCCTCTGACTGCGGGGACTGAGCAGTTGATAATTTAAAATGAGCAGCAAGAGGGGTACTAACTGGTTTAGCATCTTTCATGCCAAACCTCTCCAAGATTTTCTCCAAGTACTTCTTCTGGGTCAGAAATAGCCTGTTGGCTTTTCGATCTCTTTTGATCTCCATGCCAAGGATGTTTTTAGCTGCTCCCAAATCTTTCATCTCAAATTCACTTTTCAGCTGACTTTTCAAGTTGTGAATTTCTTTTAAATCCTTAGCAGCAATGAACATATCATCAACATATAATAATAGATACACAAATGAACCATTATTTAACTTCTGGAAGTAAACACAACTATCATACATGCTCCTCGAATAACCATGACCCAACATAAAGGAATCAAACCTTTTATACCATTATCTTGGAGACTGCTTTAATCCATACAAGGATTTCTTCAACAAGCAAACATGATCTTCTTTTCCTTCAATTTCAAATACTTCGGGTTGATGCATGTATATTTGTTCCTCAAATTCGCCATGTAAGAAAGCTGTCTTAACATCAAGTTGTTCTAATTCCAAATCATACATGGCAACGAAGGCAAGCAAGACACAAATAGAGCTATGTTTAACAACAGGTGAGAAAATATCATTAAAATCAACTACTTGTACCTGACTATAGCCCTTTGCAACTAATCGTGCCTTATACCTCGCATCTTCAACCCCTGGAATGCCATCATTTTTATTGAAGACCCATTTGCAACAAACACTTCTTTTTCCTGATGGCGGCTTCATAAGAGACCAAGTACCATTCTTATGGAGAGACTCAATTTCTTCATTCATTGCAATCAACAACTTGGCTGAGTCAGTACCAGAAACTGCTTCTGAATATTTTGAAGGTTCAACAATTTCTTCAGTTTCCTATGCAACTGAAAAAGCAAATGCAATATAATCTCTAAACCTTAATGATTGTTTACCTTCTCTTCTTGGTCTATGTTTGGCTATAGAATACTCTTCTTTTTCTAGTTCAACTTCAGGAGTCTCAACTTCAGGAATTTTAGCTTCTGTCTCAACTTCAGGAGTTTCAACTGTATTTTGCTCCAAAGTTGATGAGCTTGGTTCAGAAGGAATGCCAATCACAATCTCCACCTGGTTCTGTGTACTCTTTCCTTTATCTGTATTACAAGAACTAAAAGGCTCTTTTCTAGAATGTAACATAGAGGATTCATCAAAGGTTACATCTCTGCTAATTATAAATTTTGGTGCCGTGGGATCAGGATACCATAGTCGGTATCCTTTCACCCCAGATGCATACCCAAGGAAAATGCACTTTTTAGCCCTTGGCTCTAATTTTCCATCATTTACATGCATGTATGCAGGGCAACCAAATATCTTTAAATCAGAATAATTAGCAGAAGTACCTGACCACATTTCTTCTGAAGTCTTAAAGTTCAAAGGTGCAGAAGGAGCTCGGTTGACAATATAACAAGCTGTAGAGATAGCTTCTGCCCAAAAGGCGTTTGTCAACCCAGCATTTGAAATCATGCAACTAGCCCTTTTCCAAAAGAATTCTATTCATCCTTTCTGCCACACCATTTTGCTGAGGTGTCATTCTCACAGTACGGTGTCGAGCAATTCCTTCATTCTTGCAAAATTCGTTGAATTCATCATTACAAAATTCCAAGCCATTATCTGTTCTAAGCCGCTTAACCTGTTTTCCTGTTTGCTTCTCAATCAAAACTTTCCATTGTTTGAAATTTAAGAAAACATCACTTTTATTTTTCAGAAAATAAACCCAAACTTTTCTTGAATAATCATCAATGAAAGTTAACATATACCTGGCACCACCTTTTGATGGGGTACATGAAGGACCCCAAAGATCTGAATGAATGTAATCCAAAGTACCTTTTGTTCTATGAATCGCTGGAGATTTGAAGCTGACTCTTTTCTGCTTCCTGACCACACAATCTTCACAGAACTCCATATTTCCGGTACTTTGGCCACATAAGAGACTTTTTTTGCTGAGGATGGAAAGACATTTTTCACTCATATGTCACTCATATGCCCCAATCGCATATGCCACAATTTGGTAATATCAGAATCTGATTTATCTGATATTGAAACTGCAGCAACACCTGCAATAGTAGATCCCAAGAGAGTATGCAACGTACTAGATCTACGTGCTTTCATGATCACAAGAGCACCATGAGAAATTTTCAGAACTCCACCTTCACCTGTGTACTTGCACCCAAGAGATTCTAGAGTGCCCAAAGAGATGAGATTTTTCTTCAAGTCAGGAACATGTCTAACATCGGTGAGAGTTTTCACCACAGCATCGTGCATTTTGATTCGGACTATACCTTTTTCAATAACTTTTTAGGAAGCATTGTTGTCCATCAAGACAACTGCACCTCCAATAGGTTCATATGTGGTAAATAAATCCCGACTGGGACACATATGATAAGAACAACCCGAATCTAAAATTCACTCATTGTTAGATTTGAAACTGTTATTAGTTGCTAAAATAATAGTTCCCTCAATCTCATCAGCAGCTACACTTGCTTCGGCAGTGTCAGTATTTTTGTGCTCCCTTTTCTTTTCTGTATGCTTTTCTTTGTTTTTTAATTTAAAGCATTCAAAAATAATGTGACCTTTCTTATGACAATATTTGCATATGACATTTCTGTAACTGGATTTTGACCTTGATTTAGGTTTCTCACTACTTGAATCTTTCTTATTAGATTTACCTCTTATGAATAAGTTTTCCCATTGGGTCCCACTAGTTTCCCCAGTAATATCTCTATCTATTTGTTCTTTTGATTTCAAAATAGATTTGATATCTTTATAAGAGATATTATCCTTTCCATAAAGCATAGTATCTCTTATATATTTAAACGATTGGGGTAAGGAAACAAGAAATAACACAGCTTGATCTTCATCCTTGATTTCAGCATTTATGTTACTTAAATCCATAAGAAGAGAATCAAAAGTATCAATATGTGTAAGTATAGAGGTACCTTCAGCCATACGAAAAGTGTAGAGTTTTTGCTTTAGGTAAAGCCTGTTTTCTACTGTTCTTTTCATATATAGGGTTTTAAGTATTTCCCATATGCCTTTGGCTGAGCTTTCTGCTGCAACTTCACGCAAAATCTCATTTGAAAGATTTAAAATAATACATGCTTTTGTCTTTTTGTCTATGACGGTAAACTCCTCGTCCGCCATTTTATCCGACATCTTCTCCTTTCCTTGCACTGCCAAATCTAAGCCATCCCGAATTAGGATAGCTTCCATCTTTAATTGTCACATTCCGAAGTCTGCACTTCGGTCAAATTTCTCAACATAAGACTTTGTTAGAGTCATTTTGGCTATTTAAACTAACCCGGTTAGACCTGACTCTGATATCAATTTGTTAGGATCGGGTTATCGGATAGAGCGGAATATAGCCAAATAAAGTTATAATGACAATAACAAAGATAATGCAAGTTGATAATAACGGCAATTAAAGAAGATAAAGAAGATACAAATTTAACGTGTTTCGGTCAAGGTGACCTACGTCTACAAGCTGAAAGGAGCAATTTCACTATACAAACAAAAGTACAAAAGAGAGAACAAAATTAGAGTAAATACTCTAATTAGTCCCAAATATCCCAAGAGAATAACCTCACAAGATCACTCCAAAAAAAGGGTTCACACAAGTATTTCCCAACACTCACTCTCTTACAAAATACTCTATAATGAAATAAAGGAGGAGAAAGAAAGACAAGAGTGAAAAGCTCTTGAATTGGTGTGTTTTCAAATGAGGAGAAACTCTTCTATTTATAGCAAGAAATCCTTGGCCTAATAATGGATATTATGTCATGAAAAATGTCATAATCCACAAATTTGTTATAATAGATATTATGTCATGGAAAATGTCATGAACCACAAATTTGTTATAATGGATATTATGTCATGGCAAATATCATAAAAATTTGGCCATATTACACTTATGACATGTATATGCAGGTAGCATTAGATCGAAATGGGAGTAGTAGGAAATGCTGCTGAAATTTTGTATTCTATTTATGCCTCTTACTGCTTTAGACTTGATTTATACAACTCGCTTGATAAATGGTGAAAGATACTGTTTGAAAGTTTCTGTTGATTGAATTCTTTTGTGTTGAATAGTTGAGATACACAAATTAGCGGCACGACTCTTATATTTTACCATATGACATTTTTCTATTGTTTTTTTTCTTACGGACATTAATTTTATATCTTGGTTATGACATGTAACAGTTCTGAATGTTCTTGTTCAAGTTGATGGATTACATTTTGTTAATATGTAATTAGGTTTCTTGTAAACCTTGTGTATTGGTGGTAAATAAATGATACACGTGGAATTATATTTAGCTGACAGAGCATGATACGTGGAACAATGAGGAAATGACAACTGGCATATTTCATTTAAAAGATGTATGAAGCGCAAGAGGTACGAGGCAAACACCCACGCGATAATGGAGAACTAACGTTCGAACTTAAAATAATTGTTGAAGAGGCACGGGCGGAATGAATCAAGATTGGAAAGAGGGAAGATTTACGGACTTACAATTAAAGAAGAAGGGTAATCAGAATCGTTACAAAATATTCATAGACAGTTACGATTACCAATCATAACGGACAATTAATGCCATTAAAGCTCATAATGATTTTGCCATAAATAGGAGAAAATATTATATTTGTAAATTCCTATATAAGAGGGGAGGGGAGAATCTCATTTGTAAAGACACGTTCCGAGTACTATCGAAATATATTCTCTTTCTCTTACTTATTTAGTGCAATCAATTATTCTTTCTTTTTAGCTACTTTTTGTCAACTTTAAGTAAATTACTGAGGAAGTAATAAATTATTTGGTTATCAGTAACCCGAGTTCTTCTAAAAATAGGCTTTGACTAAAAATCTTATTTTATGGTTAAACAAATTGGTTCCGTTGCCTGGACTCTGATAATCTTTTTACTTTCGAAATCCTTCTTTCTCACAACCAAATCATATCAACTGTCAACGAAAATAACCAACAGGATGGAGGATCTCCTCCAATTCCTTCACCACAGGAATCTCCACGCCATTCTCGAGAAATAATACATGAAAGATCCACATCTCACACAAATGAATAACATGGAGACGAGCAGACTGTCGAGCACGATGCTTTAAAACAATTGATCGCTGAACATGTGAACAATACTCTCCAAGCTTTTGTTAGGGGATTGCCAACTACACCATCAACTCCTCCCCCAAATAATACTGCAACTATAGAACATCCACGCCTGGGGCTTGCCAATTCAGGAAGTAGGGGAACTCCCAATGAATCACGTGATGGGAGGTCAGGTACACCAAATAACTTTGATTTACAAAATTTGGTACTAACTTTGCATAAACAGATGAAAGAGCAAAACGACCGCACAGAACAAATACCTGGCGTACCACTTGTGATTGAGGGAGTGGATATAGATAAATATTCACAACAACCTTGGAAGCCTAATGCGGCCCCACTGCCCATTCCTAAAAAGTTAAAAATGCCTGAATATGATGGAACAACTGACCCACGAGATCACGTAACTGCATTCACAACAGGCGTAAAAGGCAATGATTTGACCAAATAAGAAATTGAGTCAGTTTTGGTAAAATATTTGGAGAAACACTCACGAAAAGGGCATTAACATGGTATTTTTTTTTTACCTGAAAATTCTATTGATTCTTTTGCCGAGCTTACAGATTTATTCATAAAAGCACATTCGGGAGCTCAAAAAGTTGAAAAGGGGATGGAAGATTTATTTAAGGTAAAACAAGGAGATACTGTGTTACTTAGGGAATTTGTGGATAGATTTCACCATGAAAGAATGATGCTTCCACGAATGCCTGATAATTGGGCAGCCATGGCGTTCGCAAGTAATTTCATTGAAAAGAGCTTAGAAGCCATAAGAAGACTCTAAGGAAAGTTTATGAGAATTCCCTGCTACAACATGGAACGATGTATATAATAGGTACAGCACCAAGCTATGGATTGAAGAAGACATCATCGCACAGTCAACTGTTGATGAAAGAACAAATTCAAGGTGGTCAGAGTCTGAAAAAAGGTCCGGTAAAAACAGGTACGAGCCTTATATGGGACCCGCAAGGCAGGACTCACCGTCCAAACCAAAAAATGTATGGTCTGATCCTAGATCGAGGAACAAAGATGTGGGAGCATCATCCAGGTTTAGAAAAGAACGAGATGTACGTGATAAAGATACCAACATGAATGCAAGGATTGGTGATTACAGTTTCAATATTAGCACATCTGAGTTGGTAGCTATTTTAAGGAGTATGGGAGATAAGGTGTGGTGGCCAAAAGAAATGAGATCAAACCCAGGCAGAAGAAATCCAGATTTCTGGTGCGAGTTTCATAATGACCATGGCCATAAAACAGGAGATTGCAGATTATCACAAGGTGAAGTAGAGCATTTGCTAAAGCAAGGTTATTTAACCGACTTGTTTAGCTAGAAAGGCAAGCAATCTTATATGAAAAATAGACAAGAACCTCCAAAACCTCCGTCTCTAAAAAGAACAGTTAACGTGATAAGCGAAGGGGAAGAAGTCAATGGTGTAACATACACAACTGCGAAAAAGACGTCAAAATTCACTGTGACCCACGGGAAGCGAGTTCGCCAAGTTTTGGAGGAAGATAGTATAACATTTTATGATGCAGATGCACATGGCTTGATAATCCCTCACAATGATGCACTGGTAATATCTTTACTTATACATGATACTAATGTAAAATGAATTTTGATTGATCCAGGTAGCTTTGTGAATATTATTCTTCTAAGAGCGGTTAATGCAATGGAAATGGGCCACAAGATAATACCAAAAGCGCGATCCTTATTTGGATTCGATAATTCAACCGTTATTACAAAAGAGAAGATAGTGTTCACCACATTTGCAGAAGGAGTTACCAAGGATACGAAATTTCAAGTAATAGACACGAACATGGCTTATAATGTGATTCTTGGGAGGCCCTCGATTCATGACATGGATATTGTACCATCTACGTTACATCAAGTCATTAAGTTTCCTTCACAATGGGGAATTCGACAAATCCGCAAAGATCAACAGGTTTCTAAAAATATCAATTCAGTGGTAGATTCACGCACGATGAATAAAGATATGAACAAGAATCCCGTCGAAGATGTGGTAATTCAGATTTCAGCTGAAAGTGGCTCAAGGCAAACAAATGTAGATTCAAGATCTGATGTCATTCAAGAACTAGAGGAGAATGAAAATAGCAAAACAACAATTGAAGAACTCGAAGCTGTTGTACTATTCGAGCAATGGCCAGACTGAAAAGTTTATATTGGAGCGAAGCTGAGCCCAGAAATGAGAGGTAAGTTAGTTGAATTTTTAAAAGCTAACACAAATTGTATTGCCTGGTCGCATTCAGATATGACAAGTATAGCTCCGGAGGTGATGACCCACAAACTGAATGAAGATCCCTCGTACCTACCTGTCAAGCAAAATAAGAGGAAGCAAGAATCTTTCAAAATTCAAGTAATTCAGGATGAGGTACAAAAATATTTCAAAAATCGGTTCAATGCGGGAGGTAAAATACCTGAACTGGTTAGCTAATATTGTGATAGTTCCAAAAAAGAATGAAAAATGGCGGATTTGCATAGATTATACTGGTTTAAATAAAGCTTGCCCAAAAGAGTCATTCCCTTCGGCGTGGCTTCAGGTAAGTTTTTAGGTTTTGTTGTATCTAACAGAGGTATTAAAGTGAACCCTGCACAGATCAAATCCATTGAATAAATTCTAGATATACTCACGAACAAAAAAAAGGTACAAAGGCTCACAGGGAGAATAGCAGTTTTGGGAAGATTTATTTTCAAATCTTCGAAGAAATGTTTTAAATTCTTTTATGTATTGAAAAAGCAAAATCAGTTTGAGTGGACTGATGAATGTCAACAAGTCCTTAAAAATTTAAAAGCATATTTGTCAAATCCACCCCTGCTTGCTAAACCAAAGGATGGAGAGAGGCTACTCATCTATCTCGCAGTATTAGAAATGGCGGTAAGTGTGGTTTTAGTACGAGAAGATAAAGGTAAACAATCTCCAATTTATTATGATAGTAAATCTTTGTTAGATGCTGAGACTCGATATCCTCACTTAGAAAAACTTGCTTTAGCATTAGTTATGACATCTAGAAAGTTGAGACCTTATTTTGAATGTCATCTTATCTCTGTAATAACTGCTTACCCTCTAAGGAATATACTATATAAACAAGAATTGTCAAGAAGACTAGCTAAATGGGCTATAGAACTCAGTGAATATGATATTATGTACCAACCTAGAACTGCAATAAAATTACAAATTTAAGCAGATTTTGTAGCATATTTTAGCACAGAAATAGTTCGTAAAGCAGAAAAGGAACTACAGGTATTCACCGGATCTAATCCAAGTACATGGACTCTATTTACTGATGGCTCCTCGGATGTTCAAGGAGCAGGTTTAGGTATTGTTTTAATCCCACCTTTGGGAGAAAGTATAAGACAATCAATAAAATGTTATCCCATTACTAATAATAAAACAGAGTATGAGGTTGTGATTGTAGGTTTGGAACTGGCACAAGAATTGGCTATAGAGCAAATCATAATTAAAAGTGATTCCCAGCTGGTAGTTAACCAGATGCATGGGACTTATATAGCTAGAGAGGCACGAATGCAACAATATTTTGAAAAGGAACGAGAATTGATAAGACAATTTCAGACATGAAATATTGTGCAAATACCCACGGAAGAGAATGCGGAAGCAGATGCACTAGCGAATCTCGCGTCAGTTGCGGAAATAACAAATGCAGAAAACGCTATCGTAATACATTTGTTTCATTCAACACTCGACCAAGATAGAAATGAGGTAAATTTCAATAATTTAGTTTGGGACTGGAGAAACGAATTTGTTAATTTTCTGCAGTATGGAACCTTACATAAAGACAAGAAAGAGTCTCAGCTACTTAGACAAAAAGCTGCCCATTACTGCTTAATTCGAGAAAATTTATATTGAAAAATGTTCGGAGGACCTTTAGCAAGATGCCTCGGACCTGCTAAGACAGAATATGTAATGAGAGAAGTACATGAGAGACATTGTGGAAATCACGCAGGAGGAAGATCCTTGGTAAAGACTTTAATTAGAGCAGGATACTACTGCCCGAAAATGGAAGAAGATGCAGAAAGTTTTATGGCAAAGTGTGATAAATGCCAACGATATAGCAATAACATGCATCGCCCAACAGAGCTATTACATACAGTTATTTCCCCATGGCCATTCATGAAGTGGGGAAGGGATATCGTGGGACCATTGCCACAAGCTAAAGGAAAGGTACAGTTTTTGTTAGTATTAACAGATTATTTTTCCAAATGGGTAGATGCAGGAGCCTTCAAACAGGTACGAGAGAAGGAAGTCATGGACTATATTTCGCGAAACATTATATGCCGATTTGGAGTGGCAATAGAAATCGTATGTGATTATGGCCCACAGTTCATAGGCACGAAAGTCACAGAATCTTTTCAGAGTTGGCAAATTAAAAAGAATAACTTCCTCACCTTATCACCATGTGGCCAATGGACAAGCTGAATCAACAAATAAGGTTTTTATTAATAATTTGAATAAGATATTAGAGGAATCAAAAGGCAAGTGGCATGAGGTGCTACCAGGAGTATTATGGGCTTATCGAACGACAGCAAAGACAGGCATGGGAGAGACTCCATTTTTACTTGTTTATGGTGATGAAGCCTTAATTCCAGTTGAAATAGGTGAGCCAAGTACAAGATTAACACAAGAAACTAATGAATCAAATGGTGAAGAGATGAGAACGAATTTAGATTTACTAGAGGAAAATAGAGAAGCGGCTCTAATAAGAATGGCAGCTCAAAAGCAAATTATTCAGCGATACTACAATAGGAAAGCTCATCTTAGATACTTTAAGATTGGGGACTTCGTTCTCAAAAAGGTTTTTCAAACAACAAAACCAACTGGTGCAGGGAAGTTGAGTCCAAATTGGGAAGGTCCTTATAAGATTCGAAGCATCGCTGGAACATGGGCTTATGAGTTGGAAACCATGGAAGGCAAGATACTACCGTCGAATTGGAATGATTTTCATTTAAAGAAGTATTGCTTCTAGGAAAAGGAAGTACCCACAATCAGGTATCGCTCGACTATGATTTTATTTTGTTCTTTTAAATTATACTAATAATTTTAGATGATATGCAAAAAGCTAGCTCATACCAAATGATGACATTAGACCCGAAAGACACGCGGAATACAGAACTATTCCCAGTCTAGGTTACAACCTTTCTGATGGAAATAAAAAGGGTTAAGCAGTGATCATCTAACTGTATACCTCCGAGTCCCGCATGTATTTTTCTTTTCAAGAAATGGACCAAATAGAAGGAACAATCAAGTGCTCGAGATTTCATACTTTAAATCTCTAACAGTTGGGGGACTGTATATATAAAGGCAAAGAAGAATAAAAGTCAGAATTCAAGCCTGGATCAGCCCCAAAGTCTAAAGTCAAGAGCTAATCAAGAGCCAAAAAATAAACCTGAGTCAAAAACCTTTGAAGTAGCCTTGATAAGGTATAAACTCGCGGGAAAGATACAAGATGGACACAAGATACATTTCAAGTTCCTACGAGTTTAAGGGAAATATTTAGTCATGTGTTACTAAATAGATCCAAAATTTTGAAACCTGTTAGAAAGAGAACAGTTATGAAAGAATTGTAGATGTTGTACAAAAAGTTATTTGTATACACGAAAAGTGTTATATAAAATTTGAAAGTCCAAAGTATGAAACTTCTTCAAATTATTCATGAAACTTCCTCAAAGTATTTCTTTTTCTACTTCTTTCATATATTTACACAAATATGAAGTTGAGACGTCTTCTTTATTAGTGTCGTTTATAAAAGGGCCTTCTTTTATAAAAATTCGTCTTTATCAAAATCACAAAATATTAAAGCATTTTAAATGCATGTTTAAAAGATAAAGAGTAAAACAAAAACTCAACATCAAAATAAGCAAAGATTTATATATTAAACTTGGCCAAAACTAAGGTACTTGTTTGTTATCAAACCCCAAAACAAGATAGGGGTAAAAGATAACATCCATTCCAAAAAAAAAAACTTCCCATCAAAAAGTTATGAAAAACACAAAGGGGCAGCATCCAAGTTGGCATCTTCAGCAACGGGAGAAGATTAAGCTTGGGGAGTAGGGGCTTGAATACTAACTTCACTAGGAATAGGATCATCACCTTCGGGAACATCAACCTCATGTGAGGAAAAGTTTTGATTTTGCTGAGTTTTTTTAATCGTTTCTTTAGCTTTGGCAATCTCAGCATTCAGGTCGAAGCCTTCCTAGCTAGCCTCCATCAAAGTTTCGAGGCGGGTATTCAAAAAAGCCCAACTCATATCGAGTATCAGCTTATCTTCAAGAGATTCATAATCTTTCTCCCACTAATCAATCTCAGCCTTCAGCTCTTCTTTCTCAACTTTGGAAGCATCGAAGGCGGCCTTCAAAGGGGCAAGAGAACTCTCCAAGAACTTGATCTTATCAGAAGAGACACGAAGATCTTCTTGAGTTTGTGTAAGTGATTAAACTAACTCTCCGGCATAAGTCTCTTTCTGGTTAAGAAGTTCCTTCAGATCCCTTATCTCTTTAGTGGCTTTCGAAAGCTGCTCAGCGAATGAAGAATCAAGGATATACTTGTCTTTTCTAACTTGACTTGAAGATTCCTTTTTAATTGCTAACTCAACCGCAACCATCTTCGCTTGTTGCTCCAAGTCATTCTTCACTTCAGCCAAAACTTCCTTCTCTAGTTGAAGACCCTCAAATTGCTCCTTTCAGTTGTCAGCTTCGGTACGGTAATCAATAACGTGTTGCTCGATATGAACAATCCTTTTCATAATCTCTGTGCCTATCAAATTGATCTACAAAAGAAAGGAAGGGAGTTGTGGTTAAATAAATAAAAAACAAGGAAAAGAAAAATGTAAAGTTAAAACTCGAACCTTCAGAGATGAATGAACAATATCATTCATCCAAGTCAATGAGCTGTGACTCTCCAACTTTGCCTTTTCTACTGGACCAAGCAAAGGTTTCAACTATACACCAGCTTGGCAAGATTGTTTCAACAAGTTCCCACTCTTAAGAACCTCAATGATATTCTTCTTCATTGCTTTCTTGCTACTAGAAGACCCAACTTCTGCATGAGAAGTAGTAGCAACTGGAATAATAAAAATGGTGCAAGAAGTCACAGGGGGAACAGTAGCATCAACTTCAGGAAGGGGAGCTTGAGAACAAACGGGGAGTGACACTGGAAGAGAGGCTAGAGGCAACTCTTCATAAACGGGACCAAAGGCTTCATTATCAAAATCACGGGTAAACGACTGATCAGCAGAATCACAGGGAAGAATATTTACCTCTTCATCGAAAATCACTAATGTAGCACGTTCGGTCTTATCTAAAAGTCTCAAAGGGATTGAACTTCGAGGAGGGGTAGCTTCATTATCGGAATTAACACGCCTCCTAACCCGAGGCCTGCGCACTAAAGAACCCTCTTCCTGTTCTTCTTCACCCTCAGAGCCACAAGAACCATCAACTTTTCTTTTTGATGAAGAGCTCAAAATTCTCTCTTGAGCAAGAGATACAGAAAGTCTTGTAGACAAAATAGACGCGGGACTGACACCACGAATAGAAAATTCTAGCAAAAGAGAGAAGTTTGGTAAGAAACTCCTAAGCCAACACAAGAGAAGAAGAGAAATTGACCAGAAGAGGTATCGTGTGTTTTGACTTTCCAACCAAACCTTTGAGAAAGGTACTTCCAAGACCTTCTCTCCATGGGGGCAACTGACAATAACTTTTCTAGACAAGCACGAAAGTTAGGAATCTCCTCAAAAACTTCCATGATTGCTGAAAAAGTAGACACGAGCTTAAAAGTTTATTGTTTCAAGAAAGAAAAGAAAATATAAAGGAAAAACACTTACGTGCAAAATTTTACTTTTCTGGAAAGGGCATATTCTCTTCACCCACCAAAGCACTTGTGGGAGCAGCTACAAAGCGAGCATACCATCCACAGTCTATATCAACCTCGGGGCTAACCAATACCCTTTTGCTTCTGGCCACAAGTGAAAACACCCCTTCACAAAATAATTTGAGGGAATAAAGATGAAGCAAATGATGAAAGATGAAAAGCAGGGAAGCCAAGTTAGATAGGTAACGAAGGCATGCAATAGTCATCCAAACAATGGGACCAATTTTTCCCAGGCATATATTAAAGAAGCGGCAAAATTCAATGATTACTGGGTCAATGGGTGGTCTAAATCCTAAAGTAAAAGGATATGTATAAATAAAGGAATAACCAGCCCGATATGAGGTTATTCTTTGGTTTGGATGAGGAACTAAAACTGGGAAGTCAGGTTTCCAGTTATATTCTCTTCGAACAAGAGAAATTAATCCAGTAGTAATTTGAGTAGGATAGAGATCGGTACGATCATGAGAAGCTAAAGAAGAAACTTGATTTCTTATGTATTGTCGATCAGATGAGAAAAACAATTCCCGTGGAACAATTTCATCAACCGTTAGTTCACGTATAGATTCACTCGATTCCCTATTTCTAGAAGAAGATCCAGAGGTTAAAGAAGCCCTGGGTTTAGAAGAAGAAGAAGTGGGAGTAGTGGTTTGAGATGAAGAACCACGAGTGGATAACAAACATAAACTACGAAGTCTGCCTCCTCTTCTACTTCTCACAGGAGCAGATGAAGGAGCAAGTTCATCAATAATTACGACTTTGCGAGGGTCAAGAGTTGATGAAGATATGGTTGTATAAGGAATTAACAGAGGAATATACATAGAAACAAATAAGGAAGAATAAAGAAGAAGAACACTGTAGAATGAAGGTTTCGAAGTATGAAAAGCCCTAACAATGCTGAGAAGCCACATAACAAATCATCAAAAGCCACGTTCCATATGCATTAAATGGAAGTGACACACGACGCGTTAATTCTAAAGAAAGCACAATGATGCTTGGGAAGCGGCGGCAAAGAATTCCCGCCATAAATATATACCACTTACCGAATATTCAATTGTAGAATATTCAGAAAGTGAGGGGACTATCTGTATTGGTGATAAATAAATGATACACGTGGAATTATATTTAGCTGATAAAGCATGATACGTGGAACAATGAGGAAATGACAATTGGCATATTTCATTTAAAAGATGTATGTAGCGCAAGAGGTACGAGGTAAACACCCACGGGATAATGGAGAACCAACGTTCGAACCTAAAATAATTACTGAAGAGGCACGAGCAGAATGAATAAAAACTCGAAAGAAGGAAGATTCACGGACCTATAATTAATGAAGAAGGGGAATCAGAATCGTTACAAAATCTTCATAGACAGTTATGATTACCAATCATAACGGATAATTAATGCCATTAAATCTCATAATGATTCCGCCATAAATAGGAAGAAATATTATATTTGTAAAGTCCTATATAAGGGGGGAGAATCTTATTTGTAAAGACACGTTCTGAGTACTATCGAAATATATTTATTTTTTCTTGCTTATTCAGTGCAATCAATTATTCTTTCTTTTTAGGTACTTTATGTCAGCTTTAAGTGAATTACTGAGGAAGTAAGGAATTATTTAGTTATCAGTAACCCGAGTTCTTCTACTAATGGCTTTGACTAAAAATCTTATTATTTGGTTAAACACCTTGCTTCCTTAGTGGATAGTAACAAGTAGTTAACATGCAGTGAAATCGCCTTCTGAATGTTGGTGTGTCTGTAATTTTGTTGGTGACCCCTTGGTTTGGAATTATAAGGATATATCCTATTAACACAACATGCCTATTGTTTCAATATAAGTAATGTCCACAGTAGAAGTGGTAAATGAGCGGGTCAGATCAGATTTATGCGGGTTAAAAATATGTTGAGCATAAATAGGTTGGGTCTCAACCGGCCCATATTTTATGCGGGTCAAAAATAGGTTGGGTGTCAAATGGGCGGGTTGAATATGGGTTAACCAATATTATATAAGTATAATATTTTTTCAAGTGCAATTTATAATTTTCTTTTTGCTCATATTATTTTGTAACGTAAACTTAACTGGAATAATATATACTCTTCATCATTAAATTTATTCAAATTTGACTGTCATATTGTAAACTTACGTTACTCTTCCACAAAATATGGCAGTTTTCAATTTAAAAAGAAAAGGTGCTTAATGCACTTCAAACAATATCACTAATAATATATGACTCTGTGCATTTTTCAGTTTGTTCATATATTGTCTGCAATCCAGTATAAAATTAAATAAATATTAAAAATATATAATAATAATAAAAATAATAATAATAATAATAATAATAATAATAATAATAATAATAATAATAGTAGTAGTAGTAGTAGTAGTAGTAGTAGTAGTAGTAGTAGTAGTAGTAGTAAGAGTAGTAGAAGCAGTAGTAGTAGTAGTAGGAGCAGTAGTAGGAGGAGGAGGAGCAGCAGTAGTAGTAGTAGTAATAGAAGCAGTAGTAGGAGCAGCAACAGTAGTAGTTGTAGCAGCAACAACAACAATAGTAGTAGTAGTAGGAGGAGGAGTAGGGGAGGAGCGGCGGCGGCAGCAGCAACAACAGTACAAGTGCACCTAATGTACTCTTGAGTACATCTTTATCGAAAATGATGCAGTACAAGTGGGAAAAAATATTCTATTTCTTAACATGTACTCTTCAACAACAAATGAAAAACTATACAAATTTGCTTCTGCTTCTTAAACTATTTTTGGTATTCAAGCATGCACCTAGAAAGAACAAGATATTTTCTAGGAAAAACGCTAAATAATAGTAAACAGCACTTACAATGTTTAGAAGTAAAAAATTAATAATAATCACATAGTCAACTATATTGAGATGAAGCATACAAAGGAAGAGGAGTTGGAATACTTTTATTTTTTGTTTAAAAAATGATATCATTTATTTTGAATGAGCAAAAGTTGGAAGATAACTTATTAGGCTAACCCATATTTTACCCTCGAGTTGCATATGGGTTCAAGCCCAAATTTTACCAAACTTAAATGGTAGATTTTTCTGGGCTAGCCAGTTTTCGAATTGGTAATTAAGAAATAGCCAGCATTTGCAAAGTCAATGAAAAATATCCATTATTTTGCTGCAATACGGACCGGTCCAACATAATATACTGGAGATTGGTGCACTTGTGTATGAACTTCCAGCATATTATGATGGAACTTCAACACGCGGAAAGTTCCAGCGTAATATACTGGAGATTGGAGCATCTGTGTATGAACTTCCAACATATTATGCTGGACCGGTATATTATACTGGAACTTCAGTATAATATACTGGAACTCCAGTATAATATGCTGGAGTTCCAGTATATTATGCTGGAATATTTTCCGGATTTTGAATAGTATTTTCGTTCAGATTTATCTTTACATGAAAAGTGGCTAAATTTCGATTACTTTTGAAACTGTGGCTATTTTTCAATTACCACTTGTAAATCTGCCTATTTTTTAATTTCTCCCAACTTAAATATCACTCATCCAACCTACTAAAATATGGGCGGATTGCGCGGGTTAATAAAACATGGGCTCATTTTGCCAGCACTAGACCACAGCGATGCGCTCATTGTGTTGTGAATGTGCAGAGGGACGATTATCTTATGGTATATGTTCACAAGTCTAAAGTGTTTAGGAGCCTTAAATATAAATGGCATGAGTGAAAAAGAGATGAAAAGAGGTCCGCTCTAATTCACCTTTTAACTATTAGAAGAATAAAGGGAAAAGAATAGAACTTGAACTCTACATTATGAAGAATATTTGTGTTTGTCAGAGTTTGAGAGGAAGGTAGCTTGAGATTTCAAATGGAAGATGGGTTAAGATGGGCCATGATAAATTTGCCACCGACTTTTGAAGATTTATTTGATGTTGTAATACTCAAATTTGTGCAAATACATTAACTATAAACTAACAAATTTATAATTAGAATATAATACCAATATATAGATCTCTTTCATGTCTGGTCCGTTCATACTTAAACATTCCAGAATGACGCCAAACTTCACGTATAAGTGATAAATCACGATACGAACATATTCCAAGACTCGGAACCCCAAACGGACAACGAAAACACCAAAGTCCACTTCAAGTCAAACTTAGGAATTTCTAAAACTTTCAAAATGCCAACTTTCCACAATAAGCGCCGAAATGCACCCGGGTGACCCGATACTTAACTCAAACATACTCACAAGTCCGAAATTATCATACGAACCTATTGGAACCTTCAAATTCCGATTCCGAGGTCGTTTACTTAAAAGTCAAACCTTGATCAACTCTTCCAACTTAAAGCTTCTGAACTGAGCATTTTTCCTTCCGAAACAACTCCGAACTTCCCGAAATTCAATTCCGATCACACATACAAGTCATAATACATGAACAGAAACTACTCACGGTCTCAAACTGCCAAATAATATGGTAGAGCTCAAAATAACCGATCGGGTCATTACATTAAAAGAGAACAACTTAAAATCACTCAAACCTCTAATCACCTAATCTACAACGAGACAAAATATGTTTTGTTATTTATGCAAAATTTAGGCAT
>AWOL01S0150933.1:0-45109 GCA_000715115.1 Nicotiana otophora
ATATTTCAGAGTATAATTGTATTATTTCTTTTTTCTTTTTCAGATTAAGTGGTATGATACAAGAATCTATGATAGAACTATTATATCTCTATGGTTTCACAATCCGTTCCAACATCTTAAAGTGGTCCACTATGAAGGTTATCTTGGGGGTAGAGCTGATGAAGAATTGACAAATTACCTTCTTGAATATTCTTTAGCGCTCGAGAAATTCATCATTAGTCCTTTTTACGATCNGGCCCTTTTAGTTTTGATCGGGTGTTCAATCTTTAGGACTCAATGAGGGTACTTGAGACTATAAATGTTGGATGTTTGCAGAGGAATGTAGTACTGTTATAGGATTTTACAATACCGTGTCTAATGAAGGATTAGCATAATCTATATATATCCTTGTGAAATTCACTAATAATAAACCCATTTCATTGATACATCCCTCAAAATTCAAATACACACATTCAATATCTGATTCAGATTATAAAGGAATGAGTTACTCCACTATATTTCAGAGTATAATTGTATTATTTCTTTTTTCTTTTTCAGATTAAGTGGTATGATACAAGGATCTATGATAGAACTATTATATCTCTATGGTTTCACAGTCCGTTCCAACATCTTAAAGTGGTCAGATATGAAGGTTATCTTGGGGGTAGAGCTGATGAAGAATTTACAAATTACCTTCTTGAATATTCTTTAGCGCTCGAGAAATTCATCATTAGTCCTTTTTACGATCATAAGAGTTCCAAAGTTGAGCGAAGAGCCAGAAGTCGGGCTTGGCGGCAGCTACAAGGAAAATTTCCCCAAGGAGTCGAGCTGGTGATCCTTTAAATCACCCTCTGAGCACTATAGCTATCACTGTGTTTAATTACCAAGATTTATATGTAACAGTTATGATTTACAAGCACTTTAAATCTAATGCTATATGCAATACTAGGAGCAGATGCAGTGATTTGGAGTAGTGTTTACTTGTATTCGTATATTAGACATTCTCTATCAGTGCTACCTTTAATATTTGTAAATTTTCTATTCTAGTTTTCAACACAATCAATCTATCTATGTTAACCGTGTGATTTGGAGTAGTGTTTACTTGTATTCATAGAAAGTGGGCAAAATCCAATGTAGCACTTCTGTCATTTTTATAACTAGATGCGTATTATATGTTCTTTAGTATTACGATTATAAACATAGAAACGTGTATCAGAACTATAGAACATCTACAATTCGATTTCTTCTACTTGTGATGGAGTAATATTTGAAGTCATTTGAGTCAATTTGACTACTGCTTTGGTTAGCACCATTTCGAGAGAGCCTAGCCTTAGTAAAGTCAAGAAAAAGGAAGAAAACTTGACCTTGCTTGTAAAGATAGAGAAAATATATATTATAAGAGAGGTCACGGTAATTGAACAAAGAGAAAATGATAAAAATGGAGACTGCAGATCACGTGATGGAAACTCTAGCTGTCTAGAGAAAAGTATTTTGTTTACAGAATGGGCAAACAGTATCGCTTTATTTACAGAAAACACTTTTAGGGAAACTTAATTAATAGAAGGCCCAAGTCCTAATAGGTGCCAAAAGAAGATCTAAAAATTCAAAGGAGAAAGAAACTTGGTTGTTCCTGCTTAAACTTGGTTATTTGGATATAATTTTTGTCAAACCATAGATTATACTTTATACCCTACGTCCTAAGTTTAAAATAATTTACTGTACCTTTTTATAACTGAATAAAAAATTCATGAAACTCAGATGAAAATACTCACCAACATATCAAGAGGTAAAAAAAAAGAAGAGGAGGAAAATCAAAGGAAAAAAAGGACACAGTATGTAGATGGGGGTTAGTGGCAAGGGATAGTACCATTTGCTTTTCGTATTTCACTTAAGAACGGAGGTTACGTGCTAATCCATGAACACAAAACAACTGGTATTTCACTTAAAAGAACGAAGACGAAACATAAATTACGCAACGACTAACTAAAAACCGCAACTTTGAAGTTCTGACAATTCAAAAGTTGGAGAAGGTTTTTTACTAGTAATAAGCCGATCGATATTCATTAATGGCGACATACAATACACTTAACAAAGTAGTAAACTAAAACAGAACAAGTTACTGCCTAATACTACATGATCGATCTCCTGGAGCAAGGTCGAGTTGCATAAACGGACATATATAGAGAAATTAAAGTAGTGATTTTTCTTCTGAAGGTTTAATAAGTCTCTATGGCCGAACGGAACTATATATATATGCGCTCTTTTTTATGGCCAATACTCAATTCGGTAGATAGAATAATCACGTATACTTGAACGTAATGTACTCCCCGTATATTTTCTTCAGCTCGTAAATTTTTTTGTCCAGTTCATGCGTCGCGGCAGAGTCACGCGGATCTGCATATTTAGTACACACAGTTCCTCTCCATGGATTGTTTTCGTTGAACCTCTTTTGCAAGAAATTCTCCAAGTCCTGTGCAGTTTTTTCTGTGTCCACAACAATTCTACCATGTTCCCCTATCTGTTTGTATAAATTGTCACCCCTCTCGTCAATATCTTTTTCTCTCTTCGTGTGCTGGTCAATATCCTTTGTTTTCACAATGTACTGCTGCAAGAACTTATGTTGAGGAGCATATTTCTGCAAAATAGAGAAAAACATTTAAACAAGTGCGCGTTACTACGTTATACGACATTAGTTAGTTAATGAAATAAGATCAAATACCGGATCGTTAAGTATAGCTTTGCCCTTGTTATTTCTGCCCCCCATCGTTTGAGTAAATAGATTGAGAGAGAGAGATTGAGATGTTCAAACACATACCTTCACTCCCTTTTTATAGCTGCAAATACGACGTACTTTAAGTTTGGGGGGTTGGAGGGGTAGTTTGCTGGTCCTTTATTTACTTTCAATGAAATATGAATGAGCTAGTTGGGACAAATTCAAAAGTATGGATTTAAGATGCAGTACGCTTATAGCAGATTGTATCTCTGAAAATGTTGGTGTTATGTTTATTAGAAATTTTTGAAAAATAAAATAGAAAATGGGGATTCCATTGCATTAATATTTTTGTAAATAGTAAGAGTACAACGATTCTGAGTTAAAAAATTAGACTAACAATGTCTTGTACCTTACAATGTACATAAAGAAAAAAGACAGAAAATAGTCAAAAATCAGAAAATTTGCATGTTGGGAACTTTTTGTATAAGTTGAAACGAAACAGTGTTGAAAACTAATTTGCACATAGTATTAATGCAGCCAAAGATTAAGAGAAAAAGAAGTAATAAGAAACATTACCGTTTAAAATTATTTGAAAAACCTTTTCCAAAAATTAAATAAAATTCAGAACCAAGAAGAGAAAAGCTAATTAAATTGTTTTTCCCTACTCTAGAAACTATTAGCCAGTTTCCAAGACTTAAGTTTGATTCACAAACCAAAAATATATTTATTGGAGTTTAGCAAAAAGTCTTTTTGAAAAAACTTTGAATCTTTAATTTATTTGTGATGGGCTTTTAATTGTACTAAGATTTATAATACCCCTCAAATCAAAACAAGTTAGGATTCGTTATATGAATCCTTACGGAACATGCAACTAGCTTCATTTAAGCTCATCTTAGACTATTTGTATAATTGGATTTAGGTTTAATCTTTATACATATATATATATAATTCATTACCTGGAAAATAAGGAGTGTTTGATTATCTTGTTCTTTTAGAAATATTACTGGAAAAAAGGATTTGGAAAACTAAATTTCAGTTGATTTTGGAAAAATTGGTATAGTTTTCCAAAACCAAACCGATAAGGTTTGTTATTGTGAATGTTTTCTGAAGATATTCTGAAACCAAATACCATCAAATTATTATCACCGAAACGATTTTACATATCAATGCATAAGGCAGTATATTACAAACTTATAATTCTAATGAATAACTTGGCCACTTGATCGCTATTCCATGGCTTTCACCCAAAAGTTTGACAATTAGGATCACATATGAATGCGATTAGCTTGTTTGAACCACTATATATATGATGAGTGGTATTTTCAAATTAAAAACATAACGGAACTTTATTTCATTAATTTTTCAATAGATCATAGAATTAAACCAGTCAACGCAACTTCTGCCATATGTTGAATGTTAAGGAGCATGCAAGTTTCATGCCAACAAAATCAGATTTTTCTTTAAAAAGTAACGAATTACATGCAGACGACCTATTCAAAAAGCACATAACATGTCTATGTTTTTGTCATGCGAACTTTTATAGTATCAAAAAAACAAATGTTATATATCTCAGTTGAAAATGGCGTGATCATAAAGTTGTTATTGTTGGGAAATAATNGGATCACATATGAATGTGATTAGCTTGTTTGAACCACTATATGATGAGTGGTATTTTCAAATCGAAAACATAATGGAACTTTATTTCATTAATTTTTCAATAGATCATAGAATTAAACCAGTCAACGCAACTTCAGCCATATGTTGAATGTTAACGAGCATGCAAGTTTCATGCCAACAAAATTAGATTTTTCTTTAAAAAGTAACGAATTACATGCAGACGACCTATTCAAAAAGCACATAACATATCAATGTTTTTGTCATGCGAACTTTTACAGTATAAAAAAAACAAATGTTATATATCGCAGTTGAAAATGACGTGATCATAAAGTTGTTATGATCCTAATTAGACCTAGCAAGGTACTTATGAAGTTATGATTTTATCCTTTGGGACATATCTTTCCCGAGATATGTCCAGAAACCTCCTGCACCTTCGATTCATATGACACTTATTTGCAATTTCATATCTTAAAGTATAATCATGTTTATGGTTGTAATACATACATGTTCTTGCATTAGATACGACAAGCCAACTCTCCTTTACCAGAAAAAGAAAAGGTTAAAAACCTAACAAATAACCTCTTAATATTAATTTGAAAAAGTCTCTTACTAATTATATTGTGAATAAACCACTGCCACCCTTTTACCTAAACGATACAATAATTCAATAAATTATAGTAATACATTTCCCTAGTATTTTTGTTGTCTTTAAGTGGGGAGGAAACATCACATCAAAAATCATGGTCAACAAGAATCATAAGAGATCTTGTTTCCAAGTACATACTTGGTACAATTTACCTTTTCAGATCACCATACAAGGGTTTGTGGGACCAGCTTTGAGGAAAACTCGAACTTCAACTTTAACAAAAATTCAAGTTAAAATATTTAGTGGTTTGAAAGTGTATTTCAACTTCAAATAACTTTTCCGACTTCAACTCCAAGTCTCCAACTTCCATTACATAACCTTAATGTATATATCATGCGTGGGTGATGTATTTTCAAAACTAGAAATTGGTATTGTAACTTTATTTATACATTAGTTTTACAATAGAATTATAGGTATCTAGGCGTAGAATATGTGGGGGAAAGCATGGAGCTGAACTATAGAGATAATAATCCACCTAGTTTGAGTAGCCAAGTTACCTCAGATTTTGAACTGGAAGGCATGTGATTATTTGTTGTCAACAAAAACAAATGTTCACTACGAAAATAAGCTTTTTAGTACTACTTGATTGCGGTACATTTTTAAGATCATTGTAATACCTCCTACGTTGTTGACTTCTATGTGAACTTGTTAAATGTGCCAAGACTCTCTATATATATATATTTGATTGGAAACCGAAATAGTCTCTCTGCCTTACACGAGATATGGATAAAGTCTACATATATATATATATATATTCTACGCTCTCTAGACCCACTTGTGAGATCATACTGAATATGTTATTGTTTGTTCTTGTTGTTGAGAACGGACCTAGGATTTTAGGGCTGTAATTTGTGAGTCCTCCGTATCATTAGATCACAAAGTATAATTAGTGCGCAAATTTAAAACTTATCATAAGCAAAGGCAAATTAATCATATTTGGACAGCAGAGTAAAAAAGGTCAATAAGAAAAATTAAATGAATATTATCTTGGATAAAGGAAAAAGGAAAAGCTTCTTAAATAATAAAGCTAACAATAACATAAGGAGAAAAGAAAAAAGTCCAACTGTATATAAATAAAGAAAATAAGAGTTAGTCGCTTTAAGATAAAGATAATGTGCTGAGTGAGAAAGTTGAACCCCACATTGGACGCATAGGTGGATCTAGGATTTGATGGTAACAAATGTCATTGTATTTAATGTAAACTAACTAGTAGTCAAGGAGGTGAATTAGAGTTCGCTCTGTTTTGAATTAATCCGATTTGGTTTGATCCATTTTGAATTTATTCGATTTACTTCACAAGATTTTTTGGTGCATAAATAAACACATGATAGCCTCACCGAAAATGATTGCTACTTTCAAGGAAAAAAAACAAAATTAATTAGATAAAAAAGGAAAATGATTAAAAGCAGCAACACCAATAACAAACCCAATTGATAGAAACTTAGGATCCACCAAACTGTATAGAGAACCTCATTCTCTATCAGTTCCCACAGAACACACGTAGACATAGATAAGTAAATGACACAACAGAGTTTTAAGTGGAAAACTCACAGCTCACGGGATTAAAAACCACGACCTACACTTGTAGGATTTCAACTTCACTACTGAGCAAACTTCAGATTACAAACTATTGTAACCTAGGAATTAAACTCGTAATCTCTCACTCACTTATAATAACTCTATTACAAAGCTCACAACTCGACTAACTCTAGCCAAGACACAAACACAAGGTTTATGATTTTACAAATGGTTTCCTACATAATACTTCTAGCTAAACTAAGTAGGAATTACAAATAGATCACTCTAACAAAGGTACAATACAACTAAAGACATATGGTAACACAGTGCTAGAAACTGGTCCTTTGTTCTGTTATTCTTCGTTCTTGAAGCCTTGCAGTCACTTCCAAGATGGCAACACTGAGAGAGAAGCTTGATCGTTTTCGAAATGTTCAAGTGTGTATTTTTTCCTTGCTTCATGTTGATAATATACAAGTGATGTCACTTGGATGATGCAAGCAATTATCCGGTACAAGGCATGCTCCATAAAGTGGCTGCTGCACTGTTTGCACTATTGCGTGTGTGCATAGAAAACAGTACAACGACTTTACAACTGTGGGGAGTGAACTTGTACTGTCAACAAGGGAACTGGTGTTCATCTATTTCCTCTATCATCTCTTTGACTCTAGTTGTTGGAACTTGAGGCAGACTTTGGGACTTGATGTTCTTGAGCACATTGAAGATGTGTAATAGGTTCTTGATCTGGTTCTTATCATAAAATTTATTAGATCATCAAAATACAAAAAGGCACATAACTTATCAATTTTCCCTTTTTGATGATGACAAACTTATAATTGAAGTTTTCCCTGAGAACCAGATCTCTATACAATATTTCCTGTAAGAAGACGCTTATTCCCCTTGGGAACATGTTCCAACCCCTGTTTCCCCTCTCAATTTTTCTGTGGGGAGTGAACTTGTACTGTCAGCAAGGGAACTGATGTCGATTTGTTCCCTCTATCGTTTATTTAACTCTAGTTATTGGAACTTGTGGCAGACTTTGAGGCTTGTTGTTTTCGAGCACGTTGAAGATGTGTAACAGGTTCCCGATCTGGTTCTTATCATAAAGTTTGTTAGATCATCAAATACAAAAAGGCATATAACTTATCAATGTCCCCATTTTTGATAATGGCAAACTTATAATTGAAGTTCACCCTAAGAACCAGATTTCCATACAATATTTCCTGTAAATAGACGCTTATTCCCCCTGAGAACCTGTTCCAACCCCTGTTCCCCCTCTCAATTTTTCTTCCCTCTTTTGGCATCATAAAAAGATTATACACAAGTAATATGCAAAAAGAAGTCTAGAAACGTTAACACATACCACATGTGTGCACACAACATGGCTAAAAATATAGCGTAAGAGTGTAACATGCATAGCAAAAGACGAGATGCTTATTAGTTTGAATGAGAAGAGAACATAAATAGTAGTACCATTGTTACACAACCATTCACAAAAATAAACAACTTAAAAGTACCAGCCATAGAAACAACAAAAGAAAGACTAAGGTAGGACAAACATCATTCAACTGGACAATGGGAAGGGAATTGTTTTAAGGAGCACTAGAAAGGGGACGCGGGGATGAGGAGGCAAGGGTTCTGAGGAGAATATCCATTCGAGCATTTGCAGACACTTGATCATTAAGCAGCCTCTCTTTCAGGTCCTCGACCTGTTTTCTGAGATCTGCATTTTCTTTTGTCAGGCGGGCAACCTCTGTGCCATGTGCACTGTTGGAACTAGGTGCCTCCTAGGCCTGACTAAGCTGCCCTTCAAGAATGGCATTTCATGCCTTCAACCTCTTTATCTCCTCATTTGCAACATTCTGAGCATCAATCAATTGAGAGATAGTGGAATTTCTGTCAACACGTCCTTTCTTATCAATACACTCACATTCCTCTAAGGTGGTCCTTGAGAAGGTCTTCTTGCGAGTTTCAACTGTTGCTTTTCCCAAAGGGACTTTGAAGAAGTTAAACACATTAATGAAAAAGAACTCATAGGGCAAACCATGATTTCCATCTTTGAAGTCTGCCATATTCTTCATATGCTTTATCATAAGACCAAGCAAATTGATAGGGTTGTAGGCATCCAGTGCTTCAATGAGGAATAAGTCTGCTTTTGAAGTAATCGAACGCCTTTATGCACGTGGAAGCAGGACCGTATACACCATATCAAACAAAATTTGATACACTGGAAGGGTGACCTTCTTGTGCACCCGTTCCCCTTGCTGCACAGCATTATCCTTCAGAATGGCACTTTTGAAATTTGAAGAACAAGTCCCCTCAATGGATGAGATTCCTTCAATAGGCCCTTCCAAAATATTCCCTGACACAGCCTCTTCCATCACAAAATCTACTCTGTTGACCTTCAAGCAAATGTTATCATCTTCCACTGTAAATATATTTGCGTAGAAGCTACACACCTCACCCTCAACACTTTTCTCCTCTACAACTTTCACAGATGACTCTTTCTTGGGTTTTGGAGTCATGATGGTAGGCTATAATCTCATGTTTTAGTCGCTTATCGCACTCTAATTTACTGCACTTTAATTGAGTTGAAGCTTTAATCGCTAGTGTTTTGCACTAATTTTGTATTTTATGCCTTGTAGGAGTGATTCCGATCTATGTAGATGTTATGGAATCAATTCAAGATATTTTGGAGCTTTAAACTCTGAGTTCGGGGATCAACGGATGATAGTGGAACGAAACCAAGAATCGAGTAGGCATATTACGCAGTGTCTAGTACAATGCACATAACTTTTCGCTCGGTACTCTGTTTAGGCTCCACAATATATTGCTGGAAATCTATTTAAAAGGGATACAACTTTCATGTTTTACGTTTTCCCAAATTCCCGACAGAACGCCACCCACGTGTGTGCCCTCGCATTGGTCGCGCATGTGGGGAAGAACATGGTGAAAAATGCGCGGCCAAGTGCGCAAGCACACTTTCAGGTGCGCGACCACACATGTCCTGTCCGGAAAACGTGTCCTATTTTGGGTAGGAGAAAGTGTATTTGTTTGGACCCGATCCGACTTGGTATATATACATGGAAAAATGGTAATTTGAGGACTTTTGACACATCATAGATCTAAGGAAGCCAGGGAGGATGTGGAGAAGCAAAAGCTCAAGGATTTCATCATTCAATCCTCACTCAAGACAAGAGTTTAGATTGTTTTATATTTTCCTTTAACTTAAACATTGTAATGATGAATTGCTCCATATCCATGGAGTATTTATCTTTAGGGTTTGATGGATTTGGTGTGTTGATACTTGTTTATGGATAATTAACTCTAGTTTTACGTATTGAATCGTTGCATCTATATTCACTTGTTAATGTAATCGAGAAAGGCATAACTTGTGATATTGTTGCATTATATTTTATTGGTTGAAGTCATTTATTCTTCTTAGCAATCGAAAGAGGCTAGTTGAATTGTTGATTAAACTTAGTTAGGAGGATAATCCATAGAGGTTCTCCTAAAGACTAATCCACTACGAATTCTTGCATATCTTCACCGAGCGTAAATTGGTTCATATCGTGAGGTTGAGACTTAATCGAGAGATGAGTTTCTACTAATCAATTGAACTAATAACCAAGTGAATTCGAGATACTCACTTGAATATTAGAAGTGAATTTTCTAGAGTTAAATCCCAAACATTTGTCTTACACCTATCCTATCAACCCTATCTTATCCCAATTGATAACTTCCTTTGCTTAAAACTTGCGTTGATTGTCATTAGCTAATAGTTTAGACTCTTAGTTAATTTTAGTTTTAAATCACATAAACCTTAATTGTTGATCATCTTGGATAGCAATCTAGCTACAAACTATGAAAATACTATTTACTCCAATCTATGTGGATACAATAATTTTTTATACTATATTCGATTAACGAGCATATTTTAGTGTGTGTTTTGCACTCGTCAAGTCATAGGCTGGGATAACAATCTAGCTACAAACTATGAAAATATTGTTTACTCCAATCCATATAGATACGATAATTTTATATACTATATTCGACTGACGAGCATATTTTAGTGTGTGTTTTGCGCTCGTCAAATTTTGGCGCCATTGCCGGGGATTGGCAATAAATAATGTTTGACATAGTTTTTTTTAAAAATAAATCCACTAGGCGAGGTGCCTAGGGCTGATTTTTATATATATCTATAAATAAATAAAACATAATGTCAATGGACCTAAGAAATGTAGCTGCCTATCTACTGTAATTACATCATCACTATTATCAATCTCGAGTATAATACACAAAATTGATATCACATAATGTACTAAAAAGTGGCTAATGCAAAAAAGAATTACATTACAAAACTGACCACAATTCATAAAACTGCTCATGAGAGTGCCATGTTGGCTCTTCTTTCTGATAATTTTAAACCTTGTGAAGATTCTGTCTTTTGGATGAAAATGATCCTTCTCATGTGTTGAAAAACTGCAAATAGCTGAAATTTCCAGATATGTAGTCAAGCATTACATGATTAGCCATTTCTAAACTGACCATCGATTTAAGTTCCTGGCGAGTAAGCTTTATTGCATCCAGAATTTGGTCTCTATCCTTGCCTTTGAATGTTGTTCCTTCCCCAGTATGCCTTCCTTGAGTGTTATAGATGTTGTTGATAATAAGCAGCTCCTTGGTACCCAATTGTGAAAGCCTGTAGAGTCCATTGAATCATAGTACCTCATCCATGTGAATCTGGGCAGTGTTGCACCATGGCTTTTTGTGTCCAGGATTGCCTCTTGATTTTTATCTTTGAATGTGAGTCCTTTCCCAGAAAACCTTCCTTGTAGATTAGTAGTGTTATTGATGTAGAGAAGTTCCTTGATATCCATCTAGTATAGCCCGTGCAAACTAATGAACTACCCTGCCTCGACCTTATGAATCTGGGCAATGCTATAACTGTGGTCTCTTGTGCCCAGAATTGCAGCTTAATCCTTGACCACATGTGTGACTTCTCTTGAAGAACAACTTTTTTGCATGTCAGTAGTGTTGTTGGTATAAAGCAGCTACCTATTGTCCAGCTTGTGCATCTTGTGGATTCCTTTGAAATACGCTGCCTTGTGCATGCAAATCTGGGCAGTGACTGTGTCTTGTGTCTTTTTGGATCATTGACAGCTTATATCTTGCAAGCAATTGCTGAGTTAATTACATTCCTGATCAAAATAGAACCATGAACATGGAAATTATCATGACAAAGTTCCCCTAGAAGCACGTAATAACTCAGTGTTTTGTTGAGTATCTCCAATGCCATGCTTGTGCCTACCCCTGCTTCCCTTCCATTAGAATGAGTACATAGTATAATACCACCATATGGAAGTTGTTCAAAGGATAGGGCATGACTACAATAGCATTCCCTGCAAAAAAGAAAACTAGGTTAGTAATAAAACTGATCACCATACTCTCCTCCATATGGACTTGAGCATGATGATCGAGTGTGTTCCCAGCATTCCTCTTGCTCGTGCTACTTCTTTCCTCCTCTCCTCCTAGCTTCTTGCAACCTTCACTCTTAGATATGGGCATTGTAATTTATGACTATTCACAATCTTTCTCCCTTTGACATCCAAATCCCAGAAACAGTGACATTCCAAAGGTCATGTGTCTAGAGCATAGTTAGAAATATGGTCTGCTAATTGGTTGCCTTCTCTGAGTGTGTGTGAGAGCTTCAGATTACATCTTTCCATTAACTCCTTTATCTCCTCCAATTGTGCTGCAACTGTCCATGGTACAGACCACACCCCTTGTAACACATTCTTGATCATCATCGAGTCTGTATGTAAGTCAATGAGTATGTAGTCATTGTCCACACAGTACTTCAAGGCTTCTAAAATGGCCATCACTTCAGCTTCTGTATTTGTTCCTTCCTGGATCTCTTTGCCACATGCATAGACAACATTCCCTTCTTCATTCCTCAGAACATAACCAAATGAACTCCTTACTGGGTTACCTCTCGATGCACTATCTGTATTCACTTTATCCAACCCTGCTTAGGAAGTTCCCATAGAACTTTAGTGTATATCAACTTAGGAGTATACTTCTCCATCATGTTTATAAAATCTGGCCATTTGTGTGGGACATTCTACATGCTTGGTTTCCTAAATTTCACCAGTGATTGAAGCATAGTTGAGACTTGGTATATCACCCTATTGACAGAAACTAGATCCCCATACTTATAACCATTTCTCCTTTTCCATAATTCCCAAACAATGATCGAAGGCAGAGCTTTAAGAATTGCAGCCTTGGGATAACCTGCACTGTCCAGCATTTCACGATAGCTTGATGGAATGTCAATCCTTCCACAGCAATTCCTGCAGCTGCAAGAAAATAATGCCACGCTTTTCTGGCAGCATATGATATGAAAAACAAATGTGACATTGTTTCTTCTTGTGGCAGCACACAACACCAGCACTCTGATGCCATTAAATATCCCAACCTCTTGAAGAAATCATCCAATGGCAACTTATTTTTCCAAACCTTCCACATAAAGAAGGATACTTTGAATGGCAGACCCTTCACCCAAATATTCCTATATGCAGTGCTTGGATCTTTTCTTCTCCTAACATATTCCCATGCAGACTTAACACTGAATTCACCTCTTGGTTCAAGCTTCCACACCGGTTTGTCTAACGTATCTTGATGAACTGGAGGCTTCATATTGTTCTGCATATAGTCAGCCAAATCCTCAGGTAAAAGTTCCCTCAAACGATTTATATTCCACGCATTCCCCTGTACCACTTCATATACATTTTGAATTGTTTCATCACGAAAGAAATCTGGGAGAGTTACAAAATATAGAGCACCTAAGCCTGTCCAGTTTTCAAACCAAAATAGAGATGAGCCCATTTTTGGTTGCCATGCAATTTGATGCTCTATGTAGTCTCTACATTCTAACATTTTCCTCCACACATGTGATCCATCTCTCCAAGGAACTACCATAGCATTCAACTTTTTACAATATTTTTGGCTCATGCTTGAACTCCACAAGGAAGGCTTCGTTCTAAAATTCTACCATATCTTGCAAAATAAAGCTTTAGACACATCGTGCAATGATCTAAAACCTATTTCTCCTTCTTCATATGGAAAACATAGATTGTCCCAAGAAGCCCAATGTCTGCTCCTCCCATCATGTTTGACAAAGCTTTAGACACATCGTGTTTGACATAGTTTGTAGTGCTAATTCAGGAATTTTTTTTTATTTTTATTTTTTTTTCTCCTTTTACTTTTGGGTGTTCTTTGACTGTGCGCACGCTACATGTTAGATTGGTGTATGACTCGATCTTCTGGGAAGGAATTACAACCATACAAACCAGAAATCGAGAAATATATATGACAGTTGAGGAAGGAAAGAAATCTCTCCGAGAATACAGAAACGGTTGGTCAATCCTCAACCAAAGAAAAGATGGAGAGAGATGATGATAATGTTGATTTGGCTGCGAGAGAGGCAGCCCAACCCAGAGAGAAGACTGCAAGAGATGATAAAGAAGCAGCACTCAGAGATGCACACATTGCTTATGAGGAGAAGAGGGCTCGAAGACTAGCTCAGAATCAGCCTTTGGTTCCAGACCAGTTTGGAAACATAACTCCAAGCCAAGGGAGACCACTTGGTGATTACGCTAGACCGGTTTACAACCAAGGTTTATCCAGTGTGAGAACACCTCCAGTTGCAGCTAATAATTTTGAGTTGAATCAAGGGTTGCTCCAAACCCTCCAAAATAGTTGTGTCTTCAGAAGAAAGATGAACGAAGATCCAAATAATCATCTGATGGACTTCGAAAAGATTATGAACACCTTTCAATATAATGGTGTTCCACAAGATGCATTTTATCTATGGTAATTCCCCTTCATACTTAAAGATGATGCAAAGCACTGGCTTCGAAGCTTGCCCCAGGGATCAATTAGAATATGTGAGGAGATGACCAGAAAATTTCTTGCTAAATATTTCTCCTCAGCTAAAACGGGCAAGTTTAGAAGAGAAATCCACAACTTCTGCCAGAATGAGATTGAAACGGTGTTTGAAGCTTGGGAAAGGTTCAAAGAATTAGTGCGTAAGTATCAGCTTAGTGGAATAGAACTCTGGATGCAATTCCAGGATTTTTGGGATGGATTGACACCTACTTCACGCAGGACATTGAGCAACACAGCTGGTGGTCCATTGATGAAAAACACTCAAAAGGAGATAGTCACAATTCTAGATGAGTTGTCTGAGGATGCAAATCAGTGTCCCTCTAAAGTTGCTGAAAGAAGAAGAACAACGGGTATTCACCAAGTTGATGCTAACACATCTGTGCAGGTACATCTTGATGCCATGACAAAGGAAATAAGAAATCTAACCTTAGCTTCAATACATAATGAGCCTCATGCAGCATGTGACATATGTGGAAGAGGACACCTACTCCTGAGTGTCAAGCTTCAATGGAGGAAGTTAATGCTATGGGTAATTACAATTTCAATGCAATGGGTCAGAAGCACCCCGTTTTATCATGGAGTTCACCCGGGGGTACAAGAAATGCATGCCAATAAAACAACTCCAGATTTCAAGGAGCTCCTGATTTTGTGAATCAGCAGAGGCCGTAGTTTCAGCCTCAACAGCCAATTCAGTGTGGGTTAGAAGATCTGATGAAGTCATTCATTGTCAAGACAGATGAGAGATTATATGCTCATGGTGCAGGTATCAAAGAACTGGGGACAAGTTTGCGTAACTTGGAGAGGCAAGTGGGACAAATTGTAACTATATTATCTGAGAGATCCCCCAGGTACTCTGCCATCTGATACTGAAAAAATCCCAAAGCAACGGTAAATGTTGTGTCCTTGAGAAGCGGAAAAGTATTGAAAGATCCCACTCCAATTCAATACAGGAGGAAAGAAAATTGAAAGACTGAAAAAAAGATGATGATGATAAAAAGCAAGTGGGAAGGAGCTGAAAATTGAAGATGATGATAAAAAGACTGAGAAGAAGAAAGGCAAGAAGGGAGCTGAGAAAAAGAAAAAGGAGGAAGCTTCAAGAAGGGAGGACACTAATGAATAGAGCAAGCACATTCCTGCTCTACCTTTTCCCTAATAGCTCTATAGAGAAAAACTGGACAAACAGTTTGAGAAATTTTTAGATATGCTGAGACATGTTAATGTAAACCTGCCATTCACTGGAGTTCTCTCACAAATGCCAGCTTACGCCAAATTCTTGAAGGAGATCCTTACAAACAAGAGGAAGATAGAAAAGACCTCAGTGGTCAAGCTCACAGAGCATTGTAATGCAATATTGCAAAATAAACTCCCACAAAAAATGTGGAGATCCAGGGAGTTTTATTATACCTTGCTCTTTAGGCACTCTTAACTTTGATAAATCTTTATGTGACTCTGGTGCCTCAATTAACCTAATGCCTTTGTCAATTTATAGGATACTAGAGAAGGAGATTGGAGAGATAAGGTCGGTGCCAATATTTTTGCAGCTGGCAGACCAAACAACTATAACACCCGAGGGGATAATAGAAGATGTTTTGATGCGGGTGGATAAGTTTGTATTTCCTGTAGATTTCATAGTGGTGACTATAGAGGAGAACAAGGAAGTCCCCCTCATCCTAGGAAGACCATTTTTAGCAACGGGTAGAGCTATACTGGATATACATGATAGAAAACTCATGCTTAGAGTGGGTGAGGAGACGGTGACGTTTGAGATGAATGTAGCAAGTGGAGTGAAAAAGGAGAAGCCAGCTGCAAGTGTTGAATGGAAGGCGAAGGGAATAAAAGGGAAGGTTGTTGTTAGCGAAAAAGATAAGTGTGGGGTGTACCCCAAGAAGGCTGAGGAGAAGTTGTCCGCGTGGATGTGTGCATTAGTTCGGGCACGTGGAATTGAGCACGACTTTGATTCAGACCCCGACTAGAGATTCAGGGAAGTTTCCTCTACCTTATTCTTTTTAATTATGTGTCATGGGGACATGCCACAACTTAAAGTGTGGGGTGGGGGATATGTTTGTATGTATGTTGTATGTATATTAAGTTGGATAGTTGTTTTGGTTAGTAGTAGTTTGATAGAAAAATATTGAAACATATCCATAAACATTTTAAAATTTTTGATTTTTCCCGACGATGGATACCATTCGACGAGTGTCCTGAGGGAACTAAGTCAAAAGAAAAAGACAAAAAGATTTTCTTTTATAGTTAGTGTATTAATTCCCCCTTGGTTTTTCTTTGTGTCGCGGTCCTTTTTCAAGGGTTTTGTTTGAACCGGGTGTTGTTAATTTTTGTTTTTAGGAGTAGGGAAACCTTGTGCTATGAATTGAATTGAAGACAATGTCTCTTGACTTTATTATGCCTTGAGCATAGTGAGTGCTTTAGTTGTGATGCTTAGGCTTAGTTTTTGACTTGTGAATAAGTACCTTAAATTGTATAATCTTAACTTTGCTTAACTGCTTTGACTAAAGTGTGTTGATGAGTCCAATCTTGAGTGAGTTATGTGCCATGTGTGTGTGAGGTTTTGTGTTATTCTGTGCATTACACTTGATGTCTAGAACTTGCCCCGTGTGTTTGTAACACGAAATAGTAGTTTTATTCAGTCTTGGAAGTGATATAGGAATTTCTTTGTTGAGCCAGTTAGATGCTATTACCTACCTAATTGTTATGTATTGTATTTAACCCCGTTGAGCCTGTAATCCTGTTTCTTTGGCAACCACATTACAAGTCTTACCCAATTGTTTTAATTGACTATATGTTTGAACCTTGTACCTCTCATGAGCACTTGAATTGATTATGAATTATGTAAAAGTTAAAGTGTGAGGTGGTTGGTTTGGCTTTTGAGTGAAACTATTGAAATAAGGAGAAAGGTGCATTGTGTTGAAAAATGTAATAGCCACTCGAATTAAAGAAAAAGGAAAGAAAAAATAATTATATGATTGTGAACAAATATTCCTTGATAGTGGAACTCTTGATGTATTTGTTCTTAAAGAATAGGGAGTCATGCATGTTGATGTTAAGGTGGAGTATGGTTTGACATAAGTGTGGGGTTTGAACAATGAAATGTATGTATTAAAGTGCTTAGGGAGGTGTAGTTACTCTTATATCTAAATGTATCCTACCCGTACCGCAACCTACATTACAACCATTTAAAGTCCTATTTGATCCTTGACTGAATGAACTCGATTAGTTGAGGAGTATACTACAGGCAAGCTTTTTGTTTGGGGCAAATTATACTACTAGGCATGCCTAGTAGCTATTTTATTAATAATAAAAGAAAAAAGAAACCACAACATAAAAGTACAAGTAAGGGGGCTAGCTACCGTAGTGTTGCCTCTATGACTTGGCTATATAATCACTCCTTTGTGCCTCAATTGCCTTAAGATGGCAGCCTCATGTAGAGGATCATGGTGTAGCTGCCGACAAAAGTCTCACGAGGTCATATAATCTCATAGTCGCTTGGATCTTCCCAAAGGCATAGGAATATAGCACAGACATACTGTGCTAGACCTTACCTTACAAACAAGCTTATGGTTCATCTTTTGTGGCATATGAATGTTGTTTCTGAGAGTGAGTAAATTCGTTCTATCTTGAGTTCCTGATTGTTCTAAATTTTATAGTGTGCGGAACTACTCTCTTTTGTTGTGAGGGCACTAGATTCATGAAGTAAAGGTAGTGCTTGACCTCTATGCTGGAGTAAGCGAGCGAGTTGTAAAATAGTGTGTGGTACGTTGAGTCGATTCTTGAGGTGAAGATGTTACACTATTGTGCTTAGTCTATTTTAGATATTCTTGGTATGATGAGTTATGAGAATTGTTTAAAAGGGTCGTGTCATTATGAAGTGTAGTTTTATTGCTCGAGGACGAGCAATAATTTAAGTGTGGGGTGTTGATGGTAGGCTATAATCTCATGTTTTAGTCGCTTATTGCACTCTAATATACTGCACTCTAATTGAGTTGGAGCTTTAATCGCTAGTATTTTGTACTAATTGTGTGTTTTATGCCTTGTAGGAGTGATTTCGATCTATGTAGATGTTATGAAATGAATTCAAGCTATTATGGAGCTTTGAAGTCTGAGTAAAATCCCAAGGATTAAGTTGGGATCGAGTTCGGGGATCAACGGATGATAGTGGAACGAAACGAAGAATCGAGCAGGCATATAGCGCAGTGTCCAGTAAAATGCACATAACCTTTCGTTCGTAACTCTGTTTGGGCTCCACAATACATCTTTGGAAAGCTATTGAAAAGGGAAATAACTTTTATGTTTTATGTTTTCCCAAATTTCAAACAGAACGCCACCCACATGCGCTGATGCGCACTGGTCACTCATGTGGGGCAGAACAGGGTAAAAACTATGCGGCCAAGTGCGCGAGCACACTTCCAAGTGCACGGCCACACACGTCCTGTCCGGAAAAAGTGTCCTATTTTGTGTAGGAGAAGGTGTATTTATTTGGACTCGACCCCACTTGGTATATATACATGGAAAATGGTATTTGGAGGACTTTTGATACATCTTAGACCTAAGGAAGCCAAGGAGGATGTGGAGAAGCAAAAGCTCAAGGATTTCATCATTCAATCCTCACTCAAGACAAGGGTTTGGATTGTTTTATGTTTTCCTTTAACTTAAACATTGTTATGTTGAATTGCTCCATATCCATGGAGTAGTTCTCTTTAGGGTTTGATGGATTTGGTGTATTAATACTTGTTTGAGGATAATTAACTCTAGTTTTATGTATTGAATCGTTTTGGATGTTTTAATCGTTGCATCTATATTCACTTGTTAATGTAATCGAGAGAGGCATAACTTGTGATATTGTTGCATTATATTTTGTTGGTTGAAGTCATTAATTTTTCTTAGCAATCGAAAAAGGCTAGTTGAATTGTTGATTAAACTTAGTTAGGAGGATAATCCAGAGAGGTTCTCCTAAAGACTAATCCACTACGAATTCTTGCATATCTTCACCGAGCGTAAATTGGTTCATATCATGAGGTTGAGACTTAATCGAGAGAGGAGTTTCTATTAATCAATTGAACTAATAACCAAGTGAATTCGAGATACTCACTTGAACATTAGAAGTGAATTTTCTAGAGTTAAATGCCAAACATTTGTCTTACACCTATCCTATCAACTATCTTATCCCAATTGATAACTTACTTTGCTTAAAACTTGCGTTGATTGTCATTAGCCAATAGTTTAGAATCTTAGTTAATTTTAGTTTTAAATCACATAAACCTTAATTGTTGATCATCTTGGATAGCAATCTAGCTACAAACTATGAAAATACTATTTACTCCAATCCATGTGGATACAATAATTTTTTATACTATATTCGATTAACGAGCATATTTTAGTGTGTGTTTTGCACTCATCAAGTCATAGGCGGGGAACCTGTTCCAGATGAGCTGACAAACTTAATGTTAAGAACCAGATGGGGAACCTGTTTTACATCCTCTAAGTGCTCAAAGATCAACAAGTCTCAAGTCGGGGACATACTCCAACCTTCAGAGTCGAAGAAACAATAGAGTGAACCGATCGATATCAGTTCCCTTGCTGGCTGTAGCAGTCAACTACCCACAGATGTAAAGTGACTGCAACTGTTCCTCTGCACACACACAACAGTGCAAACGGTGGAGCAATCACTTTATGGTGAATGCCCTTGTAGCAAACATGCTTACATCATTCAAATGATGTCACTTATGCAATATTAACAAGAAGGAAAGGTGAAACAACACCTGCACACTCTAGAATTCATCAAGCTTTCTCTCATGTGTATTGCCAACCTGCAAGTGACCTTCAAGGCATCAAGAACAAAGAGAAACATAACGAAGGACCGGTTTCCAGTATTAAGTCATCATATGTCCTTGGTTGTGTAGCACCTTTGTCAAAGCAAATTACTTGTAATTCCTACTTAGCTTAGTTAGAAGCATTGTATAGGAAACCTTTGTAAATCATAAACCCTTGTGTTTATGTCTTGGCTAGAGTTAGTCGAGTTGTAAGTCTTTGTAATAGAGTTATTACAAAGTGGCTTGTAATATAGTTGTTACAAGTTAGTGAGGGACTAAGAGGTTAATTCCTAGGTTATAATAGGTTGTAATCTAAAATTTGCTCAGTAGTAAAGTTGAAATCCTACAATGGTAGGTCGTGGTTTTTAATCCCGTCAGCTGGGAGTTTACGACGTAAAACTTCTTTGTGTCATTTACTTACTGTAGTGTGCGTGTGTTCTGTGGGAACTAATAGAGAACCCGGTTCTCTATATAGTTTTGTGGACCTTTAAATTCTATCAATTGGTATCAGAGCAGGTTCTTTTTATCAGGCTAACACCTAGAAAGGATCCTCATGGCTGCTCCACCAAACTTTGAAGAAGGTCAATCTACCTACATGCCACCAAGATTCAATGGCCAATACTATGGATGGTAGAAGATTAGGATGCACTACTTCATCATGGCTGAAGACTCAGAGCTCTGGGATGTCATCTGCTATGGACCCTTCGTCCCTTCAAAAACCAGTGGCGACCCAGCTGTAACAATCCCCAAAACAAGAGAGGAATTCAATGATTCTGATCGCAAGGCCAGAGAAAAGAACTTTCGTGCAAAGAAATTTCTTTTCTGTGGTATTGGTCCTGATAAATACAACATGATTTCAGCATGTCAATCTGCTAAAGAGATCTGGGAAGCTCTCCAAACAGCTCATGAAGGGACAACACAAGTTAAGCAATCAAATATTGACATGCTTACCACAGAATATGAGCTTTTCAGGATGAAAGATGATGAATCTATCCCGGACATGCATACTCGGTTCACCTCTATCATCAATGAGCTTCTATCATTCCAAGAAACGAACTTATCAGTAAAATACTCAGTGTTTTTCCCAGTTCCTGGGAAAGCAAAGTGAATGCTATCACATAAGCAAAGGAGTTGTAGAATCTAACCATCGATGAACTTGTTGGCAATATGAAAACCTATGAAATGAAGAAGAAAAAGGATCATGAGAGAAGAGAGCTCAAAAGGGAGAAGAACCTGGTCCTCAAGACAGACAACAATGAATCAAGTGGTGAGGATGCTGATATGGCTTACTTGACAAAATGATTCCAGAAAATGGTTCGCAGAAATGGAGGCATTCCAAAAAGGGGCAGCTCCAGCAAGCCAAAACATTATGACCTTTGTCATAAGTGTGGTAAGCCAGGACATTTCATCAAGGATTGTCCTCTCCTCAAGCAAGATCAATACAAACACAATACAGATAAAGAAGCTAAGAGGAACCCGGTTCGTGACAAACGCTTCAAGAGGAAAAATGTCGTTGACAGTGTTGTGAAACAAGCTCTTGCTGCATGGGGAGACTTTTCCAGCAAATCTGAAGAAGCTGATGATCAAGGTGACAGCTCTATGATGGCAGTAGAAAGTGAAAGAGCTGATTATGATTCCGTTTTTACCCTGATGGCAAAATCTGACGATGATGAAGATAATGATGATGATGAGGTAAACTTTCTAGGCGTTCAGAAAAATCTGAAGTCTTACTCTTAGAAAAAGCTCATATCCTTGGGAAATGTTTTAATTGACGCTTATCACAATCTTATAAATAATAAAAATACCTTAACTGTAGAGTAGGAGAGGTAGAAAATGAGAGAGATAATTTGGTAGTTGTAGTGGCCAACCTAAAAGAAACCATCAAGAATCTAGTGAAAGAAAAAAGTGTTCTGATGAAAAGGTTGAAAACATAGAGAATAAGAGAGATGACTTGTTAGTAGTCATCATGGACCTAAAAGAAACAATAGAGGAATAAAAAAGGGGAAACAGTTCTGGGACTGTCCAAAGGGGGAAGGAAGTTGCAAGTGAGACACACATTAAGCTTGAGAATGAACTACAATCTGTGAAATCTAGTATGTGTGTTGAACTTGAAAGAAACAGATAGCTTCAAGAAGATCTAGGCAGAGCTAAAAATGACCTCGAAAAATCTCTAAAATGGACTTGATCCTCTGATACAATTGCTGCCATGTATACAAGTAATGGTGGGAACAGGCAGGGAGTCAAGTTCCAAAGGGAAAAGACTCCCTACAATCCACATAGCAAGTATGTTATTGTCCCTGATAACTGGCTTTGCACTCACTGTGGCAACACTGGTCACTTCAAAGAAAACTGTAAGCCTAGAATTCAGTCCCAACAGAAAAATAAAGTGTTTGTTGAAAAAGTAACTACTGCTAAGGAACCTGATCCCTCTGTTAAAAACGTATACTATCTGCCTGGACAAAAGGAAGTTTAATTTGACCCTTTCCTCACTACAAGGGACCCAAACTTGTTTGGGTTCCTAAGTCTAACCCTTGATTTTCTTGTGCAGGGAGCAGTGAAAGGAAGCAACCAAATATGGTACATAGATAGTGGCTGTTCTAAGCACATGACTGGAAGCATCAATGATTTCCTTTCACTCAAGGCCCTACAAGGAGGGAGTGTGTCCTTTGGCACATTCTAGGAGTAGGAAGAATTGGAAAGTCACTCACTCACTCAATTGAAAATGTGAACGGCTTGAAATATAGCTTACTGAGTGATTCCCAAATCCGCGACAAAGGAAACAAAGTCGAGTTTGTGTCAAAAGTCTGCACAGTCACAAACCTTGTGACTAGTGAAGTGGTTCTAGTGGCTAAAAGATACAAACATATCTATGTTGCAGACTTTGAGTCCTTGCAAAATGGGGATCTCACTTGCCTGAGCGTTGTTGATGATAATGCTGAGCTATGGCATAGAAGATTGGGTCATACAAGTTTTACGTTGATGAACAAATTGGTTAAGGAGGACATGGTTCGCGGCCTACCCAAGTTAAGCTTCAAGGACCACAAGGTGTGTGATGCATGCGCAAAAGAAAATCAAGTCAGATCCTCCTTCAAGACCAAAAAGGAAGTGAGTACCTCAAGGCCACTTGATCTCCTCCATATGGATTTGTGTGGACATATGAGGGTGCCAAGTAGAGGAGGAAAAAAGTATATCTTTGTTATAGTGGACGATTACTCCAGATTCACCTGGACCCTGTTTCTCAGAACCAAGGATGAAATCTTTCCAGTATTTGTTGCATTTGTGAAGAAGATCGAGGTGAAAATGAGCCATAATGTGGCATGTATAAAATCTGATCACGACACAGAATTTGACAATGTCCAATTCGACAATTTTTTTGCTGAAAATGGCATAAGTCACAATTTTTCAGCTCCAAGAACACCTCAACAAAATGGTATTGTGGAGAGTAAGATATAACTCTTGAAGACATGGCAAAAACAATGTTAATTGATAGTGGCATTGCGAAATTGTTTTTGGCAAAAGCAATCAACACTGCGTGCTACTTTGTGAATAGGTTCATGATCAGGTCCCTCCAGAACAAAACCCCTTATGACCCGCTAAACAAAAGGAAGCCCAAGCTAACACATTTGAGGACATTTGGCTGCAAATGTTTTGTTCTCAACAATGGTATGAAAGGTTGTCCGCATTTCTTCTAGAAAATGGCTTTACAAGGGGAAAACTTGACAACACTTTATTTCTGAAGAAACAGGGGAGGAACTTTCTTATTTTGCAAGTTTATGTTGATGATATCATCTTTGGTGCAACAAATGATTCTCTGTGTGAAGAGTTTGCAACGCTCATGGAAAGCGAGTTTGAAATGAGCATGATGGGAGAATTGAATTTCTTCTTGGGTTTGCAAGTCAAGCAAACTTCTAAGGGCACAATGATAAGTCAGCAGAAGTATATCAAAGAGCTTCTGAAGATATTTGAGATGGAGAGTTCAAAGATCATTGATACACCTATTGTCACTGCCACTCGCCTGGATATGGAGGGACCCGGTTCTCCTGTAAATGAGACTATGTATAGAGGCATTATTGGGTCACTTCTATATCTCACAACAAGTAGACCAGACATTATTTTCTGTGTGGGACTCTGTGCCNATAGTGGCATTGCGAAATTGTTTTTGGCAAAAGCAATCAACACTGCGTGCTACTTTGTGAATAGGTTCATGATCAGGTCCCTCCAGAACAAAACCCCTTATGACCCGCTAAACAAAAGGAAGCCCAAGCTAACACATTTGAGGACATTTGGCTGCAAATGTTTTGTTCTCAACAATGGTATGAAAGGTTGTCCGCATTTCTTCTAGAAAATGGCTTTACAAGGGGAAAACTTGACAACACTTTATTTCTGAAGAAACAGGGGAGGAACTTTCTTATTTTGCAAGTTTATGTTGATGATATCATCTTTGGTGCAACAAATGATTCTCTGTGTGAAGAGTTTGCAACGCTCATGGAAAGCGAGTTTGAAATGAGCATGATGGGAGAATTGAATTTCTTCTTGGGTTTGCAAGTCAAGCAAACTTCTAAGGGCGCAATGATAAGTCAACAGAAGTACATCAAAGAGCTTCTGAAGAGGTTTGAAATGGAAAGCTCAAAAATTATTGATACTCATATTGCCACTGCCACTCGTCTGGATAAGGATGAACCTGTGAACGAGACTATGTACAGAGGTATCATTGGATCACTTTTGTATCTCACAGCAATCAGATCAGATATCGTTTTTAGTGTGGGACTGTGTGCCAGGTTTCAATCTAATCCAAAGGAATCTCATCTGAAGGCTGCCAAAAGAATCCTTAGGTATCTCAAAGGAACGCAGGACCTAGTTCTCTACTATCCATTAGGAGACAATTTCGACTTGATCGGGTATGCTGACACTGATTATGTTGGTTATCTGGTGGACAGGAAAAGCAATTCTAGAATGACACATTTTCTGGGTTCATGTCTAATTTCATAGGGTACAAGAAAACAAAACTCAGTGGCCCTCTCAACTGCAGAAGCTGAATATGTGGCAGCTGCCTCTTGTTGTTCTTCATTACTATGGATTAAACAACACCTAGAAGACTTTGAAGTGTTTTATGATTGTGTGCTCTTACTATGTGACAACATTAGTGCTCTCAACATGGCAAATAATCCAGTTCAACATAAGAGAACAAAGCACATTGACGTGCGACAACATTTTCTCAGAGATAATGTTGAAAATGGACTTATCTGCATGATGTATAGAAGATCAAATTGCGGATATCTTCACCAAAGCACTGAGCAGAAAGCACTTTCAGAAGAATCATTTTTCACTGGGGTTGAAAAAGTCAAGCTGAGGGCCTGGTCCCTCGATAATTGGCTATGAAAGAAATGTACAGGTAAAACTGCTAAAAAGTATTTTTTGGCAAGATCTAACTCACTTCTATACCGTTATAGGTAGACAAACATGCAATTACAGAGCAAACAAGGAACTAATATATGGCAGTTTTGCAAAAGGATGAGGCTCACATTTACAAAATCTGTCAGGGAACCTGGTTCCCGTGACACAGGTTATTGGTTCCTTCTGCACTCTCATGCACAATATTTTTAACGGCTAAAAAGGATGCCACATCATTAAAATGCCAGCTTGATCTTTTTCTTTTTGGAACCCAAGAGTCATACCCGTTCCGAAATGACCCGTCTACCCAGAAAATTTAATACCCTTTTCCAACCGGTCCCTCACCCCCTTTCTAATAAATCCAAAACTTGTCACTCTCACAACTGTTAACATCCCAAAATTTCCTTTTCCTTCAACAACCAAACATCTTTCTCTTTCATAAATTCTTACTACATTCCACTATGTCTGAGAATCTTGAAGCCAAAAATGCTGCAAGCATCATCCCCGCTGTGTTTTCGCCCGTCGTCAAAACAGTAACAGAGTCTATGACCCCTACGCTCTCTAGTGCAAACCCTAAGCAAGATTCACAACCACCTACTACTTCTTCCCTAACCCAATCAAGTACTGGTTCTCATCGGAGTCGCAAAACTTCGAATCCCAAGAAGTTTGTGGCTACGACCTATCCTTCTGCCTCACCGAAAAAAATGGTCAAAGAAGTTACAGTGAAGGGAGAAGTTACTCCAATCCCTGTGGATACGATAATTTTCTATACTATATTCGACTAGCGAGCATATTTTAGTGTGTGTTTTGCGCTCGTTAAGTCACAGGTTTTTTGAGGATTTATGAATTAAGGAAGAAGGTTTCTCATTTACCTCTTCATCGTCAATATCCACAACAAGTGTTAGGGGTACCTTCTCCTCATTCACTAGATTTCCCCTTTCACCAACCTCCTCCCTTTCTTCTCTTCTTTGTTTTTCTTCAGAACAGTTTCAAGTGCTTCTTGTTTTTGTAGCCTAGTAGTGGGTCTTTTAAGAGTTGGCGCTTTGGGAACTTCCCTTACACTTCTAGAAGAAATGAATCTTGCTACAGTCACATCATCATAGTCTTCCTCACTATTTTCATTTTCCTTTTCAGATAAAGATCTCATCTCAGGAATGACAAAGTTCAACGGCTCAACATCGAAGTAAGGAGATAGAGCAGGATCAGCACTAACCTGGGGCTCCTTTGAGGAGCAAGGGGTTTCATTCCAAGTAGGAGTAGAATGCTCTTTTTGGGCAGAGGGATCATGTCCATCTTTTGTTTCCCTAGTAGTACTGGCAGGTGCCAAATTTTCAAAGGGCACAAGTTTTCTACCCTCATCCTTGTGACTTTCACTTTCCTCTTGAAGCCCAATAGTCTCATTATCACCCTCATAACCACCAACCAATCCTCCCTCTGCAACAATTAGTAATATGTTCCCAATGACTTCTTGCTCATTTACCCCCAAAACATAATCAGAGGATACAGGAGGAACATTACCTGTAGGATTGGCAATATTCAGATCAAAGCTTGGAATGGCCACTGCTAAAACTTCTCCACTATGAACCACGTCTTGTTGGGTCTCATAACTCTCCCACAATTTATGACTAGAAACTTCTTGTCCTTCATCTCCGTCTACTATTTCGTCTTCTGCCATTTTTTTCGGCGAGGCAGAAGGAGAGGTTGCAGCAACGAACCTTTTTGGGTTATCAGTCTTACGACTACAGTGAGACCCAAAACTTGATTGGGTTGGAGAGGAAGCAATAGGTGGTTGTTAGTCTGGTATGGGTTTTGATTGGGCAACTGTTGGGACTTAGACTCTCACTCCAGTGCTTCGTGAGACGAAGACACAATGGGGACGACACTGGAAGTGTTTGGAATTTCTAGATTCTGAGATATAGTGGAGATTGGAAGTAAAGACACGAGAAGAAGAGAGTTTGCTTTGAGAGAGAAAAGGGAAATCTTTGTCTTTGATGTGAATAGTGGGGAAAGAGACAGTGTTTCGGGTTATTTAGAGTAAATGAGGGACCGATTACAAACGGGTATGAATTACTGGGTAGATGGGTCATATAGTAATGAGTGTGACATTTGAGTTCTAAAGAGATGAGAGAGAGAGATACTGAAAACATTTAATGACGTGGCACTTTTATAGTCGTTAAAAATGTGCATGAGAGTACAAAGGAACTACTAACCTGAGTCAAGGGAATCAGGTTCCCCCACTTAGATTTGTAAATGTAAGCCTTATCTTTTTACCAAGATGCAACGTTATTGGCTGCTTGTTTGCTCTGTAGTTCCCATGCGTGTTTACCTCTAACGGTATAGAGATGAGTTAGAACTTGCCAGAAAACACTTTTTAGCTATTTTACATGTTCATTCTTTCATAGCCAATCATTGAGGGACCTGATGCTCTGTTTGATTTTGTCAATCCTAATGCAAATCGACCCTTTTCAAAATGCTCTCTGCTCAATGCTTTGGTGAAGATATATGCTACTTGGTCTTCTGTTTTTCATAACTTCATGAAGATAAGACCTTTGTCAACATTGTCTGTGAGAAAATGATATTGCACAACAATGTGCTTTGTTCTCTTATGCTGAACCGGGTTCTTTGCCATGTTGAGAGCACTGGTATTATCACACAGTAATGGCATATAATCAGAAAGTGCACCAAAGTCCTCCAGATGCTGCTTGATCCACATCAGTTAAGCATAGTGAGAGGCAGTTGCCATATATTCAGCTTCTGCAGTTGAAAGAGCCACATAATTTTGTTTCTTTGTACCCCATGAAATCAAACACGATCCTAGAAAATGTGCCATGCCAGATGTGCTCTTTCTATCCACCAGACAACCAACATAATCAGCATCAGCATATCCTATTAAGTCGAAATTATCTCCTGAAGGATAGTAGAGAACCAAGTCTTGTGTTCCTTTGAGATATCTTAGAATCCTCTTGGCAGCTTTCAGATGAAATTCACTTGGACTGGATTGAAATCTAGCACATAATCCCACACTGAATACGATATCAGGTCTAATAGTTATGAGATACAAGAGTGAACCAATGATACCTCTGTACATGGTTTCGTTCATAGGAGAACCAGGTTCATCCATGTCCAAACGAGTGGCAGTGGCAATAGGAGTATCAATGGTCTTTGAACTTTTCATCTAAAATCTCTTTAGGATCTCTTTATTTTACTTTTGTTGACTGATCATCATTCCCTTAGGGGTTTGCTTAACTTGCAACCCTAAGAAAAAATTCAACTCCCCCATCATGTTCATTTCAAACTCAATTTCCTTAAGCTTTGCAAATTCTTCACACAAGGAATCATTTGTTGCACCAAAGATGATGTTGTCAACATAGACTTTCACAATGAGCAGGTTCCTCCCCTGTTTCTTCAGAAATAGGATGTTGTCGATTTTTCCTCTTGTAAAGCCATTTTCAAGAAGGAACTTGGACAACCTTTCATACCATGCACGAGGGTCCTGCTTCAGTCCATATAATGATTTTTTAAGTTTGAATACATGTTCAAGATGCTCATGACACTCAAACCCAGGTGGTTGGTTGACGAAAACTTCTCCCTTTAGATATCCATTCAGAAATGCATTTTTGACATCGATTTGGAACAATTTGAATTCCATATGAGATGCAAAGGCAAGGAGGATTCTGATGTCTTCCATTCGAGCAACTGGGGAAAAAGTCTCATCATTGTTGATCCTTCTTCTTGATTGTAACCTTGCACTACTAACCTGGCCTTGTTCCTTGTTGTATTCCCAAATTCACCAAGCTTGTTTCTGAATACCCACCTAGTTCCTATAACAGTTCTGTCCGACGATCAAGGAACCAGGTTCTATACACTGTTCCTATAAAATTGGTGGAGTTCATCTTGCATAGCAGTAATCCAGTCAGCATCTTTCAATGCTTCCTTGATATGTTTGGGCTCAATTTGAGAAAGTAAAGCTTAGAAGGCAAGTGAACTTCTTATCTTTGATCTAGTTTGAATCCCTGAGTCAAGAGGACTGATCACATTTTGGAGAGGATGTGAACTTTTGTGCTTCCAGTTAGACACCTGAATCGCATTGTGAGAAGAACCAGGTTCATCTGAATGGGACCCATTATTGGCATTAATAGAGAAGTGAGTGCCACTTCTCAGCTCAACATCAAGAGTTCCTTGCACGTCATCAGCAACTTTGTTCTATGCTTCCGTTATTGTGATGGAGGAACCAGGTTCCTCTGTATCACCTAGAGATTCAGTTGTATCATCTTCATTGGATTCCTTGACTTGACTCATCATGTCAGCCTTTCCATTTGCCATATCAATGACTTCACTAGGAACCATTGACTGCTCTCCGTCTTGATCAACCTTATCATGTGAATAGCCAAGAAAGATTCCTTCATCACTCTTGGCATCAAAATTTTCGCAGTGCTTCCTTACTATTGTTAAGAACGAAACATTTGTAGCCAAATGTCCTCAAGTGGGTTAGCTTGGGTTTCCTCCCGTTCAACAGTTCATACGAGACTTTGTTCAAGAGGGACCTAATCATGCACTTGTTCACTAAGTAGCACGCAGTGTTGACTGCCTCTGCCCAAAAGCCTTTTGCTACGCCACTGTCAATTAGCATAGTTCTTGCCATGTCATCGAGAGTCCTATTTTTTCTCTCCACAACACCATTTTGTTGGGTTGTTCTGGGAGCTAACAAATTGTGACTTCTGCCATTTTCAGCATAGAATTCGTCGAATTTTGCATTGTCGAACTCTGTGCCTTGATCAGACCTTATACTTACAACATTGAGGGTCATCTTCACTTGAATATGCTTTACGAATGCAATAAAAACTGGAAAGGTTTCATCCTTGGTTCTAAGAAATAGGGTCCATGTGAATCTGGAGTAGTCATCAACTATGACAAAAATGTACTTCTTTCCTCCTCTACTTGGTACCCTCATAGGTCCACATAGATCCATATGAAGGGGATCAAGTGGCCTTGAGGTGCTTACTTCATTCTTGGGCTTGAAAGAGGACCTGACTTGCTTTCCCTTTACACATGCATCACACACCTTGTAATCTTTGAAACTTGACTTGGGCAGCCCACGGACCAGATCCTTCTTGACCAACTTGTTCAACAATGAAAATCTTGCATGTCCCAATCTTCTATGCGACAACTCAACATCATCATCAACAACACTCAGACATGAAAGATCCCCATTATGCAAAGACTCAAAATCAGCAACATAGATGTTTTTGAATCATTTTGCCAACAGAACCATATCACCAGTCACAAGATTTGTGATTGTGCAGGTTTTTGATAAGAATTCCACTTTGTTTTCTTTGTTGCAGATTTGAGAGACACTCAGTAGGATATATTTCAAGCCATTCACATAGTACACATTCTTAATTGAATGAGTGAGCGACTTCCCAATTCTTCCTATGTCACGACCCCAAATTCCTTCTGTAGGATGTCGTGATGGCACCTAGTCTCTAAGACTAGGTAAGCATATTAATTATGCAGAATAACTGAATATAAGTATGAAATTCAATCCTTAACAACTGAAATAAATAAGAACGGCAATTTAAATAATTACAACTCCCAAAACCCGGTAGAAATAAGTCACAAGCTTATAAGAATTTATTCTAAGTGTCTCTATACATCAGAATCTAAAGATAATAAGGAAAACAACATAATAAGGATAGAAGGGGACTCCGAGGTTTGCGGATGTTAGCAGATATACCTTGAAGTCTCCGTGTACGGCTAGTTCATTGATGCATGGTCTAATAAGTAGTACCTGAATCTGCACAAAAAGATGTGCAGAAGCGTAGTATGAGTACACCACAACGGTATCCAGTAAGTGTCAAGCCTAACCTCGGTAGAATAGTAACGAGGTCAGGTCAGGCCCTACTAGAAATAATAAAAGATAGGGTGAAAAGTTTAACAATATAATAATAATAAAATGACAATGGGAATGAATCAAGTAAGTAGTATGTCACAATTTAACTACACAAAATAAGGGTAAATAATACCTCGCGGAAGGAAAACAGAAATTTACAACTTTAAGGAACACAACAAAATAACCTAAGGCAAATGCAGCCATAAAGAAATATCAACAAGGGCACTCCCGAGGTACCGTCTCCTAGTCCTAAATCTTAAATAAATTCACAATATCTCATTTCCTTATATCACCACGGGAGCCTTCACATTTAATTTTAAAGAAAATATTTTTCCTGAAATAGCATCCCGCGTTTTAGCCACCCTTATCACACCGCATGACTTCTAGTAGTTCCCCTACTAGCCACGCGTATCAAGTCTCCCTTATCTCACTGCATGTGTTTCAACACCTAGACCTTATACCACCGCATGCGTATCAATATCACAATATATCAAAATTTATACCTCAAGTGCCCAAATATTTCAACTTGCCAAATAAATCAACAACAACAATATTTTTTCACAATAAAGAGCTCACGGCTCAATCATAATGAGTACAAAAATCTTACAAAATATTCGGGAATGAATAACTCGGCAAAAATAATATTTCACAATTTTTTTAACACATTGCTTCAATACCAAATTTTAAAATGGCAAATACTTCATATTAACAATAATTAAATTAAGAAATTCAACCTTCGATTAATGCACAAAATAAAGAAATAAAGTTTCAACTAAACAAGTAAAGCAATTAGCAAGAAACGGTCAGGCAAATTTTTAAAAATATAAAAATAGATCAATGATGATGAATATTACAGGATAAAATGAGTTAATTAATATGCAACGGTAATCTACACAATTTAAAGACATAACTTTCCACATTTAGTCCGTGTACACACTCGTCACCTCGCGTATACGACTTTCAACACATAACAATTATCACATCAAATACCAATCCTAAGGGGAATTTCCCCCACACAAGGTTAGACAAGTCACTTACCTCGAACCGGGTAATTCTTTACTCCGTTATGCCTTTTGCCTCACAAATTGGACTCTGAAAGCCTCGTATCTAGTCACAATTAATTCGATTCAATCAATAAAAATTATTGGAATTAATTTCATATGAAAACACTAATTTTTCAACTAAATCCGAAATTTAACTCAAAATTGCCCGTGGGGCCCACGTCTTGGAACCCGACAAAACTTACAAAATATGAACTCCCATTCAACCACGAGTTCAACCATACAAATTTTACCAAATTCCAACATCAACTAGACCCTCAAATCTTTAATTTAAACCAAGAAGGTTTTCTAAATCTTCCAACTTAAATCACCAATGTTTTCCTTGAAATATCTCCTAAAAATCGGCTCACCCGAGTGACCCCCGAATTATAGGTTCTATCTAGGGCTTTTTCGCACATGCGACTGACGTAGCCGTATCTGTGGTCTCGCAGGTGCGGCCCAAAATTTCACACCTGCGTTGCCCGGCTTCGTCCCCATTTTCATCTTCTGCGTTTTTCTCTTCGCGCCTGCGACCTCGCAGGTGCGGGTAAATTCTTTGCACCTGCGAGAACTGCCCAGTCCCACTCTTGGCCGCTTCTACGGTGGAATGTGCGCACGTGCAGCTTCGCACCTGTGATCAAAAGCTTCACAAGTGCGATCACACATTAGGCAAAATTTTCAGCAGTGGTTTTAAGTTTGAATTTGATCCATTATCCATCCGGAATCAACCCGAGGCCCTCGAGACTTCAACCAAATACACCAACAAGTCCTAAAACATCATACGAACTTAGTCAAAGCGTCAAAGCACATCAAACAACGCGAAAAACACAAATTATACCCCAATTCAAGCGTAATAAAACTAAAAATTCCAACTTCTACATTCGATGTCGAAACCTACCAAATCTTGTCCGATTGACCTCAAATTTTACACACAATTCATAAATGATATAAAGGACCTACTAAAATTTCCGGAATCAGATTCGACCCTGATATCAAAAATCAACTCCCCGATCAAACTTCCAAACTCAAATTTCTATTTTAGCCATTTCAAGCCTAATTTAACTACGGACATCCAAATAATTTTTTGGACACGCTCTTAAGTCCAAAATCACCATACAGAGCTATTGGAATCATCAAAATTCTATTCTAGGGTCGTTTTCACATATGTCAACATCTGGCCAACCTTTTCAATTTAAACTTTCAACCTTGAGACTAAGTGTCTCAATTCAATCCGAAATCTCTCCAGACCCGAACCGACTACCCCGACAAGTTTTATAAAAGTTATAAAGTATAGAATGAGCAGTAAATTTGGGAACGGGGCTACAACTCCTAAAACAACTGGTTGGGTCGTTACATCCTCCCCCTCTTAAACAAACGTTCATCCTCGAACAAGTTTAGAATTATACCTGAAGTGGTGAAAATATGGGAATAACAGTTGCACATATCATGCTCTGTCTCCCAAGTCGCCTCCTCGACCGGATGACCCCTCCACTTTAATTTTACTCCCCATTGTGCAAAGACACAAAATCAACAACATAGATGTTTTTGAATCTGTTTGCCAACAGAACCATATCACTAGTCACAAGATTTGTGATTGTGCAGGTTTTTGATAAAAATTCCACTTTGTTTCCTTTGTTGCAGATTTGAGAGACACTCAGTAGGCTATATTTCAAGCCATTCACATAGTATACATTCTTAATTGAATGAGTAAGCGACTTCCCAATTCTTCCTATGTCACGACCCAAAATTCTCTTCGTAGGATGTCATGATAGCACCTAGTCTCTAAGACTAGGTAAACATATTTATTATGCGGAATAACTAAATATAAGTATGAAACTCAATCCTTAGCAACTGAAATAAATAAGAATGGCAACTTAAATAATTACAACTCTCAAAACTCGGTAGAAATAAGTCACAAACTTATAAGACTTTATTCTAAGTGTCTCTATACATCAGAGTCTAAAGAGAATAAGGAAAACAACATAATAAGGATAGAAGGGGACTTCGAGGTCTGCGGACATTGGCAGATATACCTTGAAGTCTCTGCGTACGGCTAGTTCACTGATCCCTGGTCTGATAATAAGTACCTGGATCTGCACAAAAGATGTGCAGAAGTGTAGTATGAGTACACCACAGCGGTACCCAGTAAGTGTCAAGCCTAACCTCGCTAGAGTAGTGACGAGGTCAGGTCAGGCCCTACTGGAAATAATAAAAGACAGGATGAAAAGTTTAACAATATAATAATAATAAAATGACAATGGGGATGAATCAACTAAGTAGTATATCACAATTTAACTACACACAATATGGGCAAATAATACCTCGCGGAAGGAAATCAGAAATTTAAAACTTTAAGGACACACAACAAAATAACCAAAGGCAAATGCAGCCATAAACAAATATCAACAAGGGCACTCCCGAGGTACAGCCTCGTAGTCCCAAATCATAAATAAATTCACAATATCTCATTTCCTTATATCACCGCGGAAGCCTTCACATTTAATTTTAAAGAAAATATTTTTCCCGAAATAGCATTCCGCGTTTTAGCCACCCTTATCACACCGCATGAGTTCTAGTAGTTCCCCTACGAGCCACGCGTATTAAGTCACCCTTATCTCATTGCATGTGTTTCAACACCTAGACCTTATACCACCGCATGCGTATCAATATCACAATATATCAAAAATTGTACCTCAAGTGCTTGCCAAATAAATCAACAACAACAATATATTTCCACAATAAAGAGCTCACGGCTCAATCATAATGAGTACAAAAATCTCACAACATATTCGGAAATGAATAACTCAGCAAAAATAATATTTCATAATTTTTTTAACACATTGCTTCAATACTAAATTTAAAAATGTCAAATACGTCATATTAATAATAATTCAATTAAGAAATTCAACCTTCGATTAATACACAGAATAAAGAAACAAAGTTTCAACTAAACAAGTAAAGCAATTAGCAAGAAAAGGTCAGGCAAATTTTTAAAAATATAAAAATAGATCAATAATGATGAATATAACAGGATAAAATGAGTTAATTAATATGCAACAGTAATCTACACAATTTAAAAATATAACCTTCCACATTTAGTCTGTGTACACACTCGTCACCTCGCGTACACGACTTTCAACATATCACAATTATCACATCAATACCAATCTTAAGGGGAATTTTTCCCACACAAGGTTAGACAAGTCACTTACCTGAACCGGATAATTCTTTACTCCGTTATGCCTTTGCCTCACAAATTGGACTCTGAAAGCCCCGTATCTAGTCAGAATTAATTCGATTCAATCAATAAAAATTATTGGAAACATTCCATATGAAAATACTAATTTTTCAACTAAATCCGAAATTTAACTCAAAATCGCCTGTGGGACCCACGTCTCGGAACCCGACAAAAGTTATAAAATATGAATGCTCATTCAACCACGAGTTCAACCATATAAATTTTACCAAATTCCAACATCAACCCGACCCTCAAATCTTCAATCTAAACCAAGAGGGTTTTCTAAATTTTCCAACTTAAATCACCAAATAAATGTTAAAAACAACCATGGATTCGGGTAATTTGACCAAAATGGAGTTAAGAACACTTACCCGAGCTCTTAAAATCCAAAAATGGGTGAAAATGTCCAACCCCCGAATTATAGGTTCTGTCTAGGGCTTTTTCGCACATGCGACTGACTTAGCCGCATCTGCGGTCTCGCAGGTGCGGCCCAAAATTTCGCACCTGCGCTTCCCGGCTTCCTCCCTATTTTCCGCTTCTGCCTTTTTCTCTTCGCACCTGCGAGGTCGCAAGTGCGGGAAAATTATTCGCACCCGCGAGAACTGCCCAGTCCCACTCTTGGCCGGTTCTGCGGTGGAATGTGTGCACGTGCGGCTTCGCACCTGCAATCAAAAGCTTTGCAGGTGCGATCATACCAGTAGGCAAAATTTCCAGTAGTGGTTTTAAGTCCGAATTTGATCCGTTAACCATCCGAAATCCACCCGAGGCCCTCGGGACCTCAACCAATACACCAAAAAGTCCTAAAACATCATACGAACTTAATCGAAGCCTCAAATCACATCAAATAACGCTAAAAACACAAATCATACCCCAATTCAAGCTTAATAAAACTAAAATTTTCAACTTTTACATTCGATGCTGAAACATTCCAAATCAAGTCCGATTGACCTCAAATTTTGCATACAAGTCATAAATGACATGACGGACCTATAAAATTTCTAGAATCTTATTCTGTCCCCGATATCAAAAAGTCAACTCCCCGGTCAAACTTCCAAACTCAAATTTCTATTTTAGCCATTTCAAGCCTAATTTAACTATGAACCTCCGAATAATTTTTCGGACACGCTCCTAAGTCCAAAATCACCATACAGCTATTGGAATCATTAAAATTCTATTCCAGGATTTTTTTTACATAAGTCAACATCCGATCAACCTTTTCAACTTAAGCTTTCAACCTTGAGACTAAGTGTCTCAATTCATTCCGAAATCTCTCCGGACCAAAAACGACTACCCCGAAAAGTCACATAGCAGTTATAAAGTATAGAATGAGCAGTAAATGGGGGAATGGGGCTACAACTCTTAAAAACTACCAGTCGGGTCGTTACTCCTACTCCCAGAATGTATCCCTTTTTGCCATTGCCTAAGGACACACTCCCTCCTTATAGGGCTTTGAGTGAAAGGAAATCATCAATGCTTCTAGGCATATACTTAGAGCATCCACTATCCATATACCATTTTCGGTTTCTTCCTGTCACTACTCCCTGCACAAGGAAATCAAGGATTAGACTTAGGAACCCAAACAAGTTTAGGTCCCTTATAGTGGGGAAAAGGGAGAATTAAACTTCTTTTTGTCCAAGCAGGCATTATATATTTTTTAATGGAGGAACCAGGTTCTTTAGCAGTAGTTACATTTTCAACAAAAACCTTATTTTTCTGTTGGACTGAATTCTAGCCTTACAGTTTTCTTTAAAGTACCTAGTGTTACCACATCGAGTACAAAGCCAGTTATCGGGGACAGTAACATACTTGCTATGTGAATTGTAGGGAGTTCTTTCCTTTTGGAACCTGACTCCCTGCATGTTCCCACCATTGCTTGTATACATGACAGTGATTGTATCGGAGGACCAGGTTCATTTTAGAGATTTTTCTAGGTTATTTTTAACTCTGCTTAGATCTTCTTGAAGTTGTCTGTTTCTTTCAAGTTCAGCACACATACTAGATTTTACCAATTTGAGTTCATTTTCAAGCTTAATGTGTACCTTACTTGCAACTTCCTTTCCCTTTTGGATGTTCCCAGAACTGTTTCCCCTTTTTAATTCCTCAATTGTTTCTTTAGATCCACAACTACTACCAATAGGCTCTATGTTTTCAATTCTTTCAGTTAGAACATTTTTTTTCTCTTTAGAATCTCAATGGTTTCTTTTAGGTCAACCACTACATCTACAAGATCAACTCTCTCATGTTCTACCTCTCATAGTTCTACAGTTAACACATTTTTATCATTTATAAGACTATGATAAGTATCTATTAAGACATTGGCCAAGGATATAAGCTTCTTTTGAGAGTAAGACTACAAATTTCTTTGTACGTCTAGAAATTTTGCCTCATCATCATCATCATCATCTTCGTCGTCGTCAGATTTTGCCATCATGGAAAAAATAGAGTCATATTCAGCTGCTTCGCTTTCAACTGCCATCATGAAGATGTCATCTTGTTCATCATCTTTCCAAGATTCACTATAAGAATCTCCCCATGTAGTAAGAGCTTGTTTCACAACATTACCAGCGACATCTTTTCTCTTGAATCTCTTGTCAAGAACCGGGTTCCTGTTAGTTGCTTTGTCTGTATTGTGCTTGTACTGATCTTGCTTGAGGAGAGGACAGTCTTTGATAAAATGTTCGGGCTTCCTACATTTATGACACAAGTCATAACTTCTTGGTTTGCTGGAGCTACCCCTTTTTTGAATGCCTCCATTCCTGTGAACCATTTTCTGAAATCGCTTTGTCAGGTAGGCCATGTCAGCATCCTCACCACTTGAGTCATTGTTGCCAGCCTTGAGGACCGGGTTATTCTCATTTTTGGGCTCTCTTCTTTCATGGTCCTTATTCTTCTTCATTTCATAAGTCTTCAGATTGCCAATGAGTTCATCAATGGTCAGCTTTTGAAGATCTTTTGGCTCTATGATGGCATTAACTTTGTTTTCCCAAGATCCAGGTAATACACTAAGTATCTTCCTGACATGTTTGTTTCTTGGAATGACTTCTCCTAGAAAGTGGAGCTCATTGATAATGGAGGTAAAACAAGTATACATGTCCTGAATGGACTCATCGTCCTTCATTATGAATAGTTCAAACTCAGTAGTGAGCATGTCGATCTTTAACTGCTTAATTTGAGTTGTCCCTTCATGTGTTGTTTGGAGAGCTTCCCAGATCTTCTTGGCGAACTGACAGGCAGAGATTCTGTTATACTCGTCTAGACCAATACCACAGACGGAGATCTTTTTTGCTCGGATATTTTTCTATATAGCTTTGCGGTCAACATCATTGTACTCATTCCTTGTTTTTGGAACTGTCACTTGTTGATCCCCAATGGTCTAAATGGGATTGAAGGGGCCATCGCAGATGACATCCCAGAACTCAAAATCCTTAGCCATGATAAAATCATGCATCCTTGTCTTCCACCATCCGTAATACCGTCCATTGAATCTTGGTGGCCTGTAGGTCGAGTGACCTTTTTCAAAGTTTGGTGGAGCATCCATGTGAATCCTTTCTAGGTGTTAGCCTTGTAGAAAGAACCTGCTCTGATACCAATTGATAGAAACTTAGGGTCTACCAAGTTGTATAGAGAATCTGGTTCTCTATCAGTTCCCACAGAACACACACAAACAGAGATAAGTAAATGACACAACAGAGTTTTACGTGAAAAACTCCCAACACATAGGATTAAAAACCACGACCTACACTCGTAGGATTTCAACTTCACTACTGAGCAAACTTTATATTACAAACTATTGTAACCTAGGAATTAAACTCTTAATCCCTCGCTCACTTGTAATAACTCTATTACAAGCCCCTTTGTAATAACTTTATTACAAAGCTCACAACTCATCTAACTCTAGCCAAGGCACAAACACAAAGTTTATGGTTTTATAAATGGTTTCCTATACAATGCTTCTAGCTAAGATAAGTAGGAATTATAAATAGATCACTCTAACAAAGGTACAACACAACTAAGGACATATGGTAACACAGTGATGGAAACTGGTCCTTTGTTCTGTTGTTCTTCGTTCTTGAAACCTTGCAGTCACTTCCAAGATGACAGCACACTTGAGAGAGAAGCTTAATCGTTTTCGAAATATTCAAGTGTGTATTTTTCCCTTGCTTCATGTTGACAATATACAAGTGATGTCACTTGGATAATGCAAGAAATTATTCAGTACAAGGCATGCTTGATAAAGTGACTGCTGCACTATTTCAGAGAAAATAGTGCAGCCGCTTTACATCAATGAGGAGTGGACTTGTAATTTCAGCAAGAGAACTGATGTCCATCTGTTTCCTCTATCGTCTCTTTGACTCTAGTTGTTGGAACTTGTGGCAAACTTTGAGACTTGTTGTTCTTGAGCATGTTGAAGATGTGTAACAGGTTCCTGATCTGGTTCTTATCATAAAGTTTGTTAGATCATCAAAATACAAAAGGCACATAACTTATCACCAGTATATTCTCACAAGTGGGGTCTAAGAAAACTAGTATATACGCAGACATTTCCCCTACCTAGTGAAAATGATTAAAAGCATATTCAAATAAAAAAATATTGAGATCTAGAAAAAGAAAATATAAGCAAAAATACTTTTATAATCCAAATAAGTAACAAAAAAGGGATTGTACGGAGAAAGAAATATAAAGATGAAGATGAAAGAAATTAAGAAAAAGGAAAAAGTTGGAAAGAGGGAGCACAAAAAGTAAAACTAGCTTTGCATTATTACAAGGGAATGAGGGTCGATCTCGTATCTCGAGCCCGGCAAGGGACACTTAAACCATGTCACCTATGGCCACTTTGTGATTGTGGCTGCCACTCTTTATTTATATATTTTTTCTACGTGAAATACTAGTGAAATAGCACTGCGTACAAGAAATTCTACTCGAGCGATCGAGTGACGTACCACCCTCTCTCCTCTACATAGATTCGCTCGTGGCATCGGGACTCACGCATCTGCCTACAGTCGTTGCATCCATTAGGCTATTTGTACCTCGCTACCTGATCTTATAATAATCTTCTTAATTTTCTATGTAAATATGTATAGTTCGATTAGAGGCAAATAGGTACTCGAGCACCCCACGAAGCTCTATGTGCGTCCCGCCCCTAACTGGTAGAAGTCAATGGGGACATGTCTAATGAGTCTAAGTGTAATGCCTAACCCTCCTTGTTAGAGGTGAATACATCACTATAAATACGGGTTCAATTGAATCTATAGCTTTCGACGCGGAGCATAAATTTTTGTGTAAAATCTAGTAAAATTAATATAAATAGCAGATATGAACCCATAACTTTAAAATTATAATGAATCCAATCCTAAAAATCTTAAAAGTTGAACCCATAGGGTCTAAATTTTGGAAGTGCCTCTGTTCCTTGTATGTGTTAGAGATGACTTAAACTCTCTTCATGCCAATAGAATAGTTTTATAAAGGGAGAAATTCAAAAATAGCCAGATTTACAAGTGGTCATTCAAAAATAGCCACAGTTTCAAAAGTCATCGAAATTTAGCCACTTTTCATGTAAAGATAAATCTGAACGAAAGCACTATTCAAAATCCGGAGAATACTCCAGCATAATATACTGAAATTCCAGTATAATATACTGGAGCCAGCAAAGTATACTAGTCCAGCATAATATACTGGAAGTTCATACACAGATGCACCGAACTCTAGTATATTATGTTGGACCGGTCTCTGTTACAGTAAAATAGTGGCTATTTTTCAATGACTTGGCAAACGTTGGCTATTTTTGAATGACTAGTCCGAAAAGTGGCTAACTCGTAAAAGTGCATTGTGAGGCCCAAATTGACACAAATCACAACATGCATGACGCCCCGTTTGATTCAATCTTCTCATTCTCAAGAGTCTAAACACGAACCCACATGTATTAATATGACCCTATACCATCTTCTTTTTTATATATATAAATTTTCCCAGTGATCTGGGTGTAGTTGTATTCATGAGAAAAAGTACAAGAGGGGACTTGACCTTACCTCAAAATTACAACACACGGACAAGCAAGTTAAGATCAGCATATTTGAGTTATTTGTTACATAGAATCACAACGTTTAAACTCTCCAAATCATTATTTGTTTTTATCAGTTTTTCCTTGAAATTCTTCCCAAGCACCCCAAATGGATATTTTGGAGAATTGAGCTATCTTGAGGTAATTTTTCACACTCAGTTCATATGGGCCTTCTTAATTAGAGTATGGGTAATTCAAATAATGACAGTTGATAGAATCATGGGAAAATATAGAAACCCAAAAACCGAGCATGTGTTGGGCCGGCAGCGATCCAATTAGCTTGGATGTTTTGTGAAAGGGCAAGTTACATATTTGGCCGATCCGTCAAAAATAATTACATCACTAGCCAAATATACAAAAAATATATATATTGATTATGTATAAAATATGTATATTATAATGAATATATAAAAATATATATTTTACTAACTGTTATTTTTTGGAGCGGCTATACAGTATAGTTTTCCCTTCTGTCAATGCTCCAAGGTCCCTAGCTACATTCAATAGGATTAGGAGAGGCCGAACTTGGTTAAAAAACACTAAATGAACTTACATTTGCATTAGCTAGCATGTGTTGAAAGTATAATGCCATCAGCTTGAATATGAAAGTTTGTTCTACGTATTTTTAAATTGCATGTCCGTAGTCCGTCTTACTTATACCAAAATAACCATACTTATTTTAGACCTAATACATAGGACATTAATATATAAGTATTTCTTTTTATTTTTTGAGCCGAGGGTATATTGGAAACAATCTTTCTACCTCCATTAGATAGGAGTAAGGTCTACGTACAGACTACCCTCCCCAGACCCCACCTATTGAGAATATACTGGTTATGTTGTTGTTGTTGTTGTTGTTGTTGTTGTATTTCTTTTTATTTTAAAATAACTTTCTAATATATAGTGATTTCAGGGGTGAATACTTTTAAACTTGTTGAATAATTTTTTCAATATATTTAAATCATCTTAAAAGAATTAAAGTAAGTTTTAATTTATTTGTATATTATACTTAAATAAAATGAAAAGATTTAATTATTGCCTTTAATAAAAAAAATGAGATTATTTATTTACTTATAACATTAACTATTAAGTAAATCTATTCATGTCTTTATTCGTAATTTGATACTTAAAAACACTTTTTGAAAAGCTTGGCCAAATACAAATTATTATTCAAAAGTGCTTTTCATATTGATTACCCAAACACAAATTGAAGTACTTTTTTAAAAAGCGCTTTTGAACAAGATGATTTTTCTAACTTGGCCAAACAGGCTATTAAATTGGGCAATTTACCGAGTTGGTAGGCTCATCCCTCTTTTGATATTTTTTGCAGTTGTGAATATAGAAATAATGACGTTACTAAGAGGATTACAAATAGCAGTCATTCACAACCTCACCCCATGTACTACTAAAAAAAGGGCAAAAAAGCATCCAGAAAAATCGACCGAAATCGATCGGAATCCAACAAAAATCGACCGATTTCTGACCGTTTACAATTGGTCGATAAAATTAATGGTTGCAAACGAGGAGCGACCAAAGTCAGTCGCTCTTTTGACCAAATGTCAACGCAGTTTGACCATATGTCTCACACAAATTAATTTTACCGACCGACGTCGGTAGGTATTGTTAAAAATATTTTTTAATTATTTTTAAATTACCGAGCGAATTCGGTCGGAAATTTAATTATTTATTTTTTAAAACAAATATTAAATTCCGACCGAATTCGGTCGGTATTGTTAAAATTATTTTTTAATTATTCATTTTTTAAAAAAATTATTACATTCTGATCGAATTCGGTCGGTATTGTTAAAATTATTTTTAAATTACCTACCGAATTCGGTCGGAAATTTAATTATTTATTTTTAAAAAAAAATTATTAGATTCCGACCGAATTCGATCGGTATTGTTAAAATTATTTTTAAATTACCGACCGAATTCGGTCGGAAATTTAATTATTATTTTTTTTAAAATTATTCATTGTTAAAATATAAAATTATACATTTTTACAAGAACTTGATCCGGTAAATTCACTCGCACAGACTTGAACTGGGAAAGCTGTGGCAAAAGATAAAAAGTTACATATAAGTTAGGAGAGGGAAAAGTTTGGTTGACTAATTATTGTGAAAGCTAAATACATGAAGGAGTACTTTACCTTTCCTTGCCATTCGAAATTAACCAAGCTGTAGTAAGGGTCCAACAGTATGGTTACATCTCCTCTTTGGATTTGTCAATCATGAGTTGTTTAATATTATAACATCATTTACTTATTGTTCAGGCATGATTCTACTGCAGAAGTTTAGCAGCAAACTGAGATGTAAATATCTGAAATATATTACTAGTTTCTTAGCTAGCCTCTGCCGCTCTGATAAAATGATGTATTAATACCATCTTCTTCTTTTTTGGATCCATTGAGATCTTGATGATAATACAAATATGCCAAAAAAAATATCAAAACAGCACAGTGAAGTAGACTTACTGCCATTTCGTGTATGCCATGCACTTTAAGTATGAAACAGTCCAGCTTGGTATCACATAGCACATAGTATCTGTAATAGAAGAGTGAAAGGGAATGCTGAAAATGAAAAGTGAAAAAATGATGAATTATTATGAGCTCTTCGTAGGTGAAAAACCTTACAATGGATATATTTTCTCATTGTTAACCGGGTACAAAACCTTTGCTAAAACTGCAAATCCTTCATTGTGACCGCCAGCTAGGAGATCCATGGTCACTTCTTCGTATGAAGGACTCACTGCAGGGAAGTACTTTTTACCTCAATATATGAAGAGCATAATAATCTAAAACCTCTTTGTCTCCCCACTCTTTCCCTTACTCTTTTCTTTTTTGATGAAGTGAAATATCATTAAGACATCCAGGGGATGCAAAGTTACGAACAGAAGAGACACAAAACTTATACAGGTAAGGAGTGACAAATTCCAGGAAGTGATCTGAGTTGTTTACAGGGGAAAGGTTAGCCCAACTAAAAAGGTTAACCAAACAACTAGCCTTAATCTTACCTTGAAAGATAGCAGGATCATCGAATTTAGCTGCAACCTTCATAAGCTCAAGTATAGTTGACCGTATTCCCAGCTTTCAAAAGTAGTAAGTCAGGGACATATCAGATGCGCAACTGCCCAGAAAACTCCTATAACTAGCTATTAGTGCATGGTACTTAACATATATGATGTTAATGTTAGTCCCGCCAATATTGCTGTATTTGTAAATAATAATTCTGCAAAATATAAATTATCG
>AWOL01S0150935.1:0-12444 GCA_000715115.1 Nicotiana otophora
AACAATTCTGAAACCCGGAACATCGTAAATCACAAACTACATGAGGAAAATCTAGTGTCTCTATACATCAGATTATATCAAAAGAAAATACAGAAGATAATGGATATGGGGAAGAGTAGAAGGGGACTCCGAGGTCTGCGGACNTGACAAATATACTTTAAAGTCTCCAAAGCTGTCCCAGCTCACTGATAGTGCGGCTGATAAGGAGCACCTGGATCTGCACATGAAAATAAATATGTGCAGAGAGTAGCATGAGTACACCACAATCGATACCCAGTTAGTGCCCTAACCTCGGTCGAGTAGTGACGAGGTCAGGTCAGGGCCCTACTGGTAAATATATAATAAAACAAGATAGAGTGTAATACCGCAATAAAATAAAGGCTATAATTTAACAATAATGAAATCATAGAAGGTAACGGCTTAGTACATAGAAAGACAACAGGGGATCTGCCGAGATACTGTTTCGTAGTCCCAAACATAAATATGCAGTACATGGGTGGATCTCCCGGAATACAGTTCCGTAGTCCTAAAGTAAATATGCAGTGCAGGAGGATCTCCCGGAATACCGTTCCGCAGTCCGAAAGTAAATATGCAGTACAGGGGGATCTCCCGGAATACCGTTCCGTAGTCCCAAAGTAAATATGCAATACAGGGGGATCACCCGGAATACCGTTTCGTAGTCCCAAAGTAAATATGCAGCGAAAATAATAGAATTCGATAGTTACGGCACAAAATTCTACAGTTCAAACTAAGTACCAGTTAAGGAAAGACAGGTAAATTGACTAAACATGTTGCACGGAGTTCAAGTAAAGGGTTAAGGCAAGCAGGCATGCTATTCTAATCTAGTAGGATACTACACATGCTGATGAAACTCAAATAAGAAAAAATCAGTTTACTACTTAGTAGAAAATAGGGTTTTTACACAATTAGCCCGTGTACGTACTCGTCACCTCACGTACACGTCGCTCATACATCAAAAATAGTACAAATCTTACGGGGAGTTCCCCCACACAAGGTTAGGCAAGCCACTTACCTTGAACCAAGCTCAATCAATCGGTAAGAATGCCTTTCCCATGAATATCTGGCCCCGGATGGCCCAAATCTAGCCCAAAGCAATTACATATCATAAATACAACCATAATAGACTCATCTAATTAATTAAATCAATACTTTAACAAAAAATCCGGAATTCATCCTAAAAGGTCGACCTGGGCCCATATCACGGAATCGTATAAAAGTCACAAAATCCGAAAGCCCATTCACTCATGAGTCTAACCATATCAAATTTACTAAAATCCGACACCAAATGGTCCTTCAAATCCACAATTAATACTTTTCAAATCCCTAGTCTCAAACCCCCAAATTTTACCTTAAATACACACTAATTAGGTGGGAAAATAAATGGGGAAGCAAGATTATTGATCAAAATAATCACAAGGGACTTACCTCAAGAAATCTCTTGAAAATGCTCTCAAACATCGCCCTAAACTGAGTTGGCAAAGTCCAAAATGACAAAAAGCGCGAAGCCCTTCGGTTTTAAGCACTGCCCAAGTAATTCCGCACCTGCGGAGCCTGGGCTCGCACCTGCGGGTGCGCTTGTGTGGAAAATGTGCGCATCTACGCAAATCACTTACCCCCTCTACCTCCGCACATGCGATGAAAGGGCCGCACCTGCGGAAATCCCTTTCGCATCTGCGGACCTTGTGCACCTGCGATGACCCTAACGCATCCGCGGGCACCGCAGATGCGGAATTCACCTCGCACCTGTGACCCCTGGCACTCCTCCACTTTTTCGCTTTTGCGCTTGCCTATGCGTATGTGCGATCCCTCACCTGCGGTCTCTCAACCATAGGTGCAAAAATACCAGATGCCTGAAGACTTCAACAACAACACAAATCCAACTTTTTGATCCGTTAAGCACTCGAAACTCACCCGAGGCGCCCGGGACCTCAACCAAACATACCAATCAATCCTAAAACACTGTACGAACTTAGTCGAGCCCTCAAATCACATCAACTAATGATAAAAATAACGAATCACCCTCCAATTCAAGCTTAAAGAAGTTGAAACTTCAAATTCCTACAACCAATGCCGAAACCTATCAAACCACGTCCGAATGACCTCAAATTCTGCACACAAGTCATATTCAACATTACAGACCTACTCCAACTTCCGGAATCAGAATCTGACCCCAATATCAAAATTTTCACTACCGGTCCAAATCTCCAAAAATATGACTTTCATTATTTCAAGCCTAAATAAGCCGCAGACCTCCAAAACACAACCCGGACATGCTCATAAGTCCAAAATCACCCAACGGAGGTAAAAAAACCGACGAAACTCCATTCTGAAGTCATTTTCACACAGTTCCAACTACGATAAAAAATCCTAAGACTTAAGCTCCCATTTTATAGGCTAAGTGTCCCAAAACACTCCAAAAACTAAAACGAAACCTCCCGGCAAGTCACAATAGCAGAAATAATTATGGAAGAAGCAGTTAAATCGGGGATCAGGGCTATAACTCTCAAAACGACCGACCGGGTCGTTATATTGTCGTTACATTATCATAACATGTTATATTCATCTTCGTTAATCTATCCTTACATGCTTCATTTGAGATTGTTAATACTTGTTTCATCTCTTACTTCTTATTTGCCCTTACATGCTCTGTTGAAATTACTGTTTTCTCATTTCCTTATTACATACTTAACTGTTGAGTTACCTTACATGAAGTTGTTATTTCTTGGAACATCTTATTGTTAAGTTTTGGTGTTGAAGTTGTAAAAGTGTTGATCACAATGAGGCAAAGTTGTAAATTATTGAAATATCATCTTTGTTGAGTTATTCACTTTTGGTTGCTATTGTGGAGTCTCTTGTATATAATGTGGTCGAGGCATGGGCTATTTATTGTGGAAACATTATTATTATTGACTTCTTTGGCAAGTTGTGGTATTGGACACTTGAGGTGCAATTTGTGATATGTTTTGATATTGATAGGCATGCGGTGGTATAAGTATAGGGGTTGATACGCATGCGCTGAGATAAGGTGGGCTTGATACGCATGTTGCTAATAGCGGAACTACTTGAAGCCATGTGGTGTGATAAGGTGGGCCAAAACGCGGGTAGCTATTTCGGGAAAAATTACTTTCAAAACTAAATATAAGGCTCCCGCGATGATATAAGGAAAGATTGTGATCGAAATAGTGGAATAAGAATATGAGGCGGTACCTCAGAGGTGATTCTTGTTGTTATATTTCATTTACATCACTTATATTTGTCTTCAATGTTTCCTTGGTGTTCTTATTATGTGTTCCTTCCTTGATGCCTTTATTGCCTTAATTTCAGTGTAGCTTTTCTTGTCGTATTTCTTTATTGTATGATTTACTTGCTTCCGTTATTGTACTGTACCATTCCTGTTCAGCTTCTTTATTTATTCCAGTAGGTGTCTTGACCTGACCTCATCACTACCCTATTGATGTTAGGCTTTATACTTACTAGGGACCGTTATGGTGTATTCATACTATGCTTATGCACATCTTTTTGTGAAGATATAGGTGCTTTGTACCAGGCTAGGCATCCATGAGTTGAGCTTTGGATAAGAGACTTCAAGGTATACCTAACGGCGTTTGTAGGCCTCAGAGTCACCCTCTTTCCTTGTCGCTTTTCCACCGCTTAATCTGTATTTAGACACTGATGTATCAATAATTGGTTCAGTATATTCGTATAGAGCTTATGACTGTCTCACCAGATTTTGGGAGTTAATGTCAAATGTGTTGTGAAATTCGTTTATGATAGCCGATTGGTTCGGATTGAAGTTCTTTTATTATTTCTGTTATTTCTTCATGTATGTTAGGCTTACCTAGTCTTAGAGACTAGGTGCCATCACGACATCTTACGGAGGGAGATTGGGGTAGTGATAAGTTAGTATCAGAGCTCTAGGTTCATAGGTATTACGAGTCATAAGCACATTTAGTGGAGTCTTGCGGATCAGTACAGATACATATGTACTTATCTTCAAGAGGCAATGAAACTGTTAGGAAACTTCACTTCTTTGATTCTTTATCATGCAAATTTGTTGACCTCGAAATTCTGAATCTTTGTCTCTATATTCTCTCACAGATGGTGAGGGGCATGTGGTTTAGCCAAAGCACCTGCCCGAGCTGCGACACAGAAGCCACCAGTAGCTCCAGTTGGGGGCCAGGAACCCGAGGCGCCTGTTTCCACCCCTGCACTTCAGGAGGCCCTCGCACTCTTCTTGAGCATGTTTGGCACTCTAGCTCTGGAGGGGTTGATTCCACTTGCACCACACACATCTCATGTTAGGGGAGGAGCTCAGACTCCCGCGACCCATACCCTTGAGCAGCGGGTCCATGTTGACCAGGTTCTTGAGGTTATGCCAGTGCAACCGCTTGTTCCAGTACCTCTCGGGGTTAGGGCAACAACATTTGAGTAGGAGTAACTAGACTTGAGAGGTACAATAAGTACCACCCTCCTACTTTCAGCGGTCTAGCTACAGAGTATACATATGGTTTTCTAGAGAAGTTCCATCGTATGCTCCGCATCATGGGTATTATGGAGATGAGCGGGCTTGCTGTTACTACATTCCAGTTGTCGGGACCAGCGTATTAGTGGTGGCGGGATTACCAGGAGAGTAGCCCAGCCGATGCATCTTCGCTCACATGGACTCAGTTTTCAGAGATGTTCTTGGGAGTGTTTGTTCCCCAGAGCCTTTATAATGCATGGCGCACGGAGTTCGAGCAGATGTGCCAGGGTACCATGACAGTGTCAGAGTATGTTGTCAGATTCAGTGAGTTGTCCAGACATGCACCTGCTTTGGTTTCCACAGTCATAGAGTGAGTCTGTTGTTGTTTGAGGGGCTTAACTATGGTATTAGATTCAACATTGATTGAGAGTTGGAGGCAGATACCCCATATCAGTATGTGGTAGAGATCGCATGGAGATTGGAGGGTATACGAGGCCGTGAGAGAGAGGATAAAGAGGCCATTATGCACCACCACTGTCTAGTGCACCTCATGCACGGGGTGCTATCAGTGGTCAGTCTAGCTAACCATGCCCGAGCCAGTTTCAGCAGCCACGTCATCCGAGATCTTATTTTAAGTGTGGTGATATTCGTCATATGGTGATCGACTGCCCTAGACTCAGGAGGGGTGCACCTCCACCGACTACTCAGGCTCCACGTATTCCACAGGGTCCCAAGACTTCTCAGGTTGTGGTTACTGCTCCAGTGGCCACTCCATTTGCACAACCAACTATAAGTGGAGGTCAGGCGGGTAGGGCTCTCCCTAGAGGGGGACGCCATGTTAGATGTTATGCTTTTTCGGGTATGACAGAGGCGGTTACATCAGACACAGTTATCACAGATATTGTTCTTGTTTTCCATAAAGATGCATCGGCCTTATTTGATCCAGGCTCCACTTATCCATATGTATCATCTTAATTTGCTCCGTATTTGGGTATATCTCGTGATTCTTTGAGTTCTCCTGTTTATGTGTCCACACCTGTGGGAGATTCTATTATTGTTTACCGTGTGTATCGGTTGTGTTTAGTTGTTATTGGTGGTTTTGAGACCAGAGTTGATCTATTATTGCTCAGTATGGTAGACTTTGATATTATCTTGGGCATGGAGTCGTTGTCACCCTATCATGCTATTCTTTATTGTCAAGCCAAGACGGTGACATTGGCTATGCCAGGTTTACCGCGGTTGGAGTGGAGGGGTACTTTGGATTATGTTCCTAACAGGGTTGTGTCATGACCCATATCGAAGGGTCGCAACGGGCACTCGGTGTCTTACTCAACCAAGAACCGACGTAACATATATTTCTTATCGTACTATCATGGGTAAATGAGTTGAAAATGCCGTCATAATATAACCAAAATAAAACCTAAGGCAATACTCGACATAGGACTACCCAACATGATATACAAACTTATACATGTGACATACGTGCCTATAAGGCCGACATGATCATTTGTACACTCAAAACATAGGCCGACAAGGACAAGTATCGATATACTTGACATTTGTCTACAAGCCTCTAAGAGTACATAAACGTCATAAAGGTTGGTACAGGCCCCCACCATACCAATCAATACATGTGCAAAGCATACTAACCACATAGGCAACTCTGAAGCAAGCGAAGTGCACCAACATCTTTCGGTGAGCTGATAGCCTACTAGGAAGACTGTCAACCTGTCTATCAGGACCTGCAGGCATGAAATGCAGCATCCCTAGGCAAAAAGGGATGCCGGTACGAATAAAGTACTGAGTATGTAAGGCAGGAAAGCATAAATAAGAAAAGTATTATAAAGAGAGATAGAGAAGATACAACATGTAACATCTGAGTACCTCTGAGGCTACTGACATGAAATACATGATACATACATATACATAAGCTTTTAAAATCATTCGCCTCTGTGGGCATCATAATCATCATATCGTACCCGGCCGTAATAAGCTCAGAAAAAATGTACCCAGCCATCATCAGGCTCGATAAATCGTACCCGGCCATGTGGAGCTCGGTAAACCCAACTGATCAGTGATTGCACAATAGGTGTCGTACCCGGCCGACTATAGGGCAGATCGATAGAGTAAAATAGGTAGATATAGATAATGCATGATGGACTCATGGAATCACGTTCTAAACCTTTCGGAGTGATATAAGGTCATCGCACCTTCGATTAAAATTATGGACATCCATACCATCAATATGAACCTCAATTGGATTCAAGGATCATACATACTTGCTTAGAATAACTTTATAAGGAAAGAACAACATGGACAACCTTAGTTGCTAGGAGTAGATCCGTTATGAAATAGCGTATCATTTATGTTCATTTACTTAGAGCATACCAAAAGAATGAAGGAAGTTCCTTAACATGCCTTATCACAATTTATCCGATAACCACGTTGAACTCCTCTCGCCGCACTTCAATCTACAGCAACAATAATAACGTTATTGTTAAGCTACGAAAGATGCAACTGTCGTACAACGAACGACAAGCTTATTTTTATATTAAAATGGGAAGAATCTCCCCTGTTTTCCTTACTTTAGCAAGTCCATCAACCAACATGAAGCCATACAACCTTCACTTATATACTTCGAGAACCACAACACAAATCAAGCTACACAACAAGTGTATAAACATCACCAACGAAATTACTATTTAACACAACAAACGACAAGCTCAGATTGAATCCCTTTTGAACACTTTAATCCCAAATTCATTCATTAATTAACTTAAAAACATATCCAGCATGATATTAAGTACAATGGGAGGAATTCTAACCTCCTATTCATCTCCTAATTCAACAACAACAACAAGTACAACTTTCTATTGTTACGTTGTCCTTTCTCTTCATGCTCACATTACCAACAACAAGTTCGACATGTAGACAATATTTTATAATAACAACATCATAATAGAGTCATTTCCGAAGGTTTCCAACCATTTATAGTTCACAGAAAAAACCTTTGAGAAATAGTCCATTAAAACTAATAACATCTCAAACTATTTCAAGTCCCCTCTTATAGTACTTTACTCAGATAATGCAACCAACACACAAACAACTTCCAGAAAATGTAGTAGGATGTTATACTCACCTTAACCAGTAGAAACAACACGAAATTTCAGCCAAGACCAGCTTACAACTATCTTCAATGACACCACAACACTATAGGTGTTGTATTCTCTTCTTGAATTAAATTTTGGTGTTCAAGTTGGTATGTACAAACTTGTAGTTCGCCTTGAAAATATAATATATAAGAAGGAGGGACTGATTATTACCTTAATAAACAAGAACAACACGAAACCTGAAGTTACTTCAATTTGAAGAACCCTCCAAAACAGCAACAAGGTGAAGAACTACGATCTAGCAAGCACCACGAGATTTCTGGCATTGGATTTATGTTTTTATCTTTTGTTTTCACTCTAGAATAATGAAGAAACTCTTGGAGAGAATCTAGGAGAGTTTAGGAACTGTTTTGGTCTAGAAACATGAGTTAAAACGACTCAGAATTAACTCAAATACAAACTGGAGTTTCATACCGACTTTGTGGGTCCTATGGGAGTTGCTTGCGCAGTCTCGCAAAACTGCGAATATCTATCTACACCAATGTTGTACCAACAAATTATTAAAGGAATTATAAACAAGACTTGTAGATCTTTAATTTGGTAGTTAGATCACCCCATAATTCAAATGCATTAGAAACAATTAAATGCTACATTTGACCTAATCTTCAGTACATTTATGAATGTAACTTGTGATGACCTTTGCCAACTTTTGTTCCACAACTCGCATGACTTCAAAACATAACACACGAATATCATACGGCCAAAATAAATCATAACATAACCTCCTTATATTGTTAAGAACCCTAGTCTCACCCCAAAAGTACATGTTATAATATTCTCAACTTGTCGACTTTCANCACTTGAGATCATCCCAAATGAAAGAAGGAAGTTCTTTAACATACCGTTGCACTCTTCTCTCCAATTGTCAACCAAGCTCAATATGATCTTCTTACGTCTACTATGAGTAAACTGACTTCGTCGTCATCATATAAGCATTGTAACTCTCATATTTCAAAACCAATATTCTACAAGAAAACATACAACACCTCCCCTATTTTTACTACATCCCATAAGTTACTAAAAGTCACCAAATAGCCCAAACAACAAAAATATAATTCACAATAAGCTCCCTGTTACTTCAACTACCATTTTGAGTGGCAAGCTCGATTTACAATTAAGAAAATATAATTTAATCCAATTCCTTTTCCATGAATCTGCCTACAACATCTATAACATCCATATTATTTTCATCCTAAAACATCATAATAATAATCTTCAAAAATAGTCCACACGCCTAGCACTTTAACTTTATTGTCAACCTCTTATTTTTCATGTTATCTTATTTAATAAACTGAATTAGCACATAGATAAGCTTAACAACAATAGCCACAACATAATCAAACTATTTATAATAATTTCCAGCCAAAACAAACTATATATATATTGCCTCAACATAGCCCGCAAAAGAAGATAACGATTCCTTATGCCATGTCAATTACTATCTTGTAGATTTTCACTCAAACAACTCAACCAACATATGATTAACCTTAAGAAAAATCAATAACATGATTTACTTACCTTAGGCAGTAGATACAAATTAAAATCCCCAGATTGTGTAGCTCACAGCAACCCTCAATCAAAACACTATAGGAGTTGTATTCTCTTCTTGAATCAACTTTCATGTTCAATTTGGGGTATAGTCACTTGTATTTATCCTTGAAACTATAGTATATATATGAGGGAGGGACTGATTCTTACCTTAATAAAAAATAATAACACGAAATCTGAGGTTACATCACTTTGAAGGATCCTCCAAAACAGCCACAAGATGAAGAACTACGATCTAGGAAGAACCATGGGATTTCTAGCGATGGAGTAATGCTTTTTTCTTTGGTTTTCACTCTAGAATCATGAAGAATGATTTGAGAGTGTTTTGGGAGAGTTTAGGGTCTGGTTGGGTCTTAAAATGACTCCAAATGAGCCTTGCCCCGATCTTTAAAGGTTGGAGAATCACCCACCGCCTAAGTGGGTCCCATGGGGGCTGCTTGCGCATTCTTGCGAAAACGCGCGTATCTCTCTACTCCAATGTTGTATTGACAAATAGTTTAACGAGATGGAAACTAGACTCGTAGACTTTCAATTTGGTATGTGGATCACCCCGTAATTCCAAGTATATTGGGAGACAAGCTCAACTATATTTGACCTAAATTGCAACATATTACGAATGTAACTTGTGATGACCTTTGCCAACCTTTGTTCCACAACTCGCTTGATAACACACGACTATCATACAACTAAAATAACTCATAACATAACCTCTTTATCATGGTAAGCACCCTAGTCTCACCCCAAAAGTATATGTTATAACATTCCAAACTTGTCGACCTTCGACGAAACTTATCTTCTTCGAGTCATTTAACTTCTAAGCTTTCCAACCCTCTTGGTACTTGTTATTCATGATCTTAAATATTTGTAACCTCCAAGGTAACATGATTAACTTACTTCAGGTACTTTCAAATATAATCTCATTTATGAGCTTATGTCATTAGACTTATGACGTACTCTCTCGTACGAAAACATGAGGTGTATCATCATCCCCCCTTTGGAATATTTGTCCTCGAATGTTGACTGATGCGCTTATTAGGCAACTAAACTATATCTCTTACGAATACTTTAGTACTGTCCTTGCCATCTAGTACACTATTCTTTGAATAAATCCAAAGGCTAGGGCATTCTCACCTTTAAGCCTCGTTCTCACACCACGACTTGTGGTCGGAATTCTTCCATACTCGTAACTATTACTACCTTCTGTCATGCAGCCTGTACATCTTTGTCTCTGTATGTGCGCCTATGCGACTCTTCTCTCCTTTTTCCTCCAACTTTTAGCCAATCTTTAGTTCTCACTTTGTGAACATATATAGAACTATGACAAGTTGTCCCTCTAGGCATCTATAGGTGTACTGAAGTCCTTCTCTTGGTACATTGTCGAACTTACGACTGTTGCTATATCTTGTTTCATAGCCTTGGTTATCTATGCTTATAGCTTTACTATATATAGGAAGGTTATATTATACTATAACACTTACTTTGGTTTATTATTACCGATGTCTGCTACACAACTCCAGGTTACTCTTTCGCTCCTTATCCTATATGTACAAATCTAAGTCATTTAATGCTTGCTTATTACTGTTCATCTAAAGAATGACATCGTAATCGCATGTCATACTTTATAACTTTTATCCATCTATTGCTGAATTACCTTAATGCTGACCTATATTTTACCACTGATAACATGAAACCTCTTAATACATTGTCATTAGGGCTCACGTCGCATCAGGGAACATTTTAAGTGATTTGCCTGATCCAGCTAGGGACAATACTATACTTAAATAACTGTATTTCATAGAATCCCAACGTGATTCATCTTGTGGGTGGTATTCTTATTCCGTGCAATTCATAAAATACCTTTCCTTTAAATCATTACTCAATCAAAGGCCTAAATGTCATCCTCTTATCTATCACAATTATACCTTTATTTTACTATCAGGGCAGCATTCTATCTCTTTTAAATGCTCCTAGTTTTAAACTCCCTCGAGTTCGTTCAGGCTATACTGAGCTTTCTATAACTTACGGAAACCATCAGCTCTCTTGGTTTGATGGGCTTAATTTCGAGGCCTTACCTATTCTTGTCACCTTCTAACTCACCTTTTCTTATCCTTACTCCTATCTATCTAAAACATTGTCGCTCTACCATACTATAGCTTGCGATCTACACATATCTATTTATACTACTTGTAGTCTTCCTTTAAATTGCTAGCACCATGGATTTCCTTTCGTTCCCTCTCAGTTGTCTTTAAATGTAAGAAATTACTTTTCCTGGTCGTCCTGTCACTGTTTCATGAATAGTTGGCTTATCTAAGTGCCCACACATATTGGAATTTCATGCAACCTATATGATCTCGAATATTACTTTTGATTTTACTTCCCGTTCATTAGTCAAAGTAGGTGCCACTTTCTTATAGAGTGCATACGATGTTGTAGTGAGACTGTTAATACAAGATCATTTTTTCTTTAGCTCACTATGCTTAGGTTGAAGCCTTCTTCCTTATTTCCTCAGCTAGTCTTTCATGATAGTACATAGTGGAGACCCTATGACTCTTGTAAGGCTGCGAGCTTATTACATCGTATACCCGAAGGAATTCTTGATGCTTTTACTCGCCTATAATTATCCTTAGTTACTTACCTCCACACCCTTATGCTGTAGGGTTGCTTCTGAACTGAAACTTTGACTGTCTCCCCAGTGGTACTTTCTTTTATTTTCGTAACACTTATAGTGTACCTTTACCTACCTCAACTCATATATGAATATTTCACAAGGATCACGATGCCATATCTACGAGACTGAATTTCCTATGGTGGGGTTCACTATGTTTATCTTGCACGATCAACAATTTGTATCGTCTTGTCTAGCCATTACTAGGCTCTTCCTGAATCGACTAGAGACTACTCATTGTCCATTCGCATATCTATATTCTGCGTAACCCCTCTTGGGTTATGTCTTTTGTCTTAACTTACTTCTCGTACTAGCCCCTTATGTATCAAGTGTCCATTCACATTTATTTACCAATTAACATCCTTGTCGGGAAGACTTATTGCCTCTTACCGGAATTGTACTTGCATATCGTTCAGGAGTCATGACATATCTATAGGATCTAAATAAATGCAATCTCATTCCTTTCACCTTTTTACCGTATTCTTCCTTTACTATTCCATAGTTAGCTCATCATCTTTGGAATCTTTTCACATCTTCACTGACATCTTACTCGCCTTGCGGTAACCCTTCTGTACCAA
>AWOL01S0150950.1:0-16487 GCA_000715115.1 Nicotiana otophora
GACACAGTTACACAATACCGGTGCTGATAGGAAGTGGCAGGTATATTTAGTAGCTTAATCGAGACGCAAACATGCAAAAACAAAATAGAACATGGAATATAGGGAGAAGAGAAGAAAGTAACCTTTTGGAAGCGAAGCATCCTCCTTATTTTTACCAACGATGTCCATAGGCTCCATATTAACCCTAAAAAAACCAAACACAAAATCTCAAATACAATATACATAATACAAATACGAAAAAAATTGCTTATACTAATCGAAGAGGAAAGATCTAGAGCTATCGAGTGAACTAAACTCACCTTACGAATTAAAAAACCGCGAGTGGCGGATCGGATAAAGGATGACGATTTTATAGAGAATAGAGCCGCAGCTCCGCCGATTGGAAAATAAATGAATGAGATCGAAGGAGGTGATCGGAATCGTAAACGGCGGTTCATGATGCTGGATATAGATAAGGAAAGGGAGAGAGGAGTTTCGCAGATGACTAGGGCAATTTTTTTCTGAATTCAACGGCGGATAGTCTGAAGCACGAATGAGGGAGGTGTGGTTCAGAATGACGTGGGTCCCATAAGGTCTGAGTGATGATTGGGACGTGGCTTCCACGTAAGAAATGGGTGCGTGAGAGGGTCGGGGATGATAAATATGATTCATTTGCTTATATAGTTTTCTTCTGGAGAAAGTGGAGAAAAGGTGTGGCAATGAGATTTGCGGACTCTGTTGTGATCTTCCAATTGAGGCCTAACACATATGCCCCAATATGGTATTCTATACACTATCATGAGAATAAGCTCTTTTTTATTCCTAACTTCTTTTAATTAAGTGGTCATTGTTAAGTATTTCTTCATTTTCAAAGTTCAGTTTCTAGATCTTGTTTGGGCTATTTATAATATTGTATCGTATTGTTATTTTAAATATAATATTTGTTTCGATTGTTACTTGAATTTTATTATATTATATCGTTACATCCGTCGTTACGTGACAACGAAAAGTGTGACCGATTTGGTATGGTCGCGTCCTTACCTTATTTTGTTCTCTCATCTTGCCCTTCCTTATTATTAAATAATTCTATTTTATCTGTTACCTTACTTTTTCATATAATAATTCTACTTTGTACCTTACTTTTTTATAATATTATAAGTTTATTCTTGATATTGTTGGTGCATGACATCAAACGATGGCAAACAATACAATCTACCCAAATATTATATACAGTCAGACCTCTCAATAACAACATCCCTATATAACAACACTTCACTATAAAAGCCAAGTTTTCCCGGAACTAATTTTCATATTATGTTATAATATATGTTCTCTATAACAACATTTCGCTATAACATCCAAAAATATTCGGAACAAACAAGGTTGTTATAGAGAAGTTTGACTGTACATCAAAATGACACAGTACAATACAATACAATATAATACAATACATTATGAAACAATACATAACAACCATCCAAACAAGCCATTAGTTAAGGATAAAGAAATCTCGTCAATCCCACCGTAACTCCAATGCTATACCTAACATATCAGGACTTGAAACCGTAAAATTATGAAATTAAGCTTTAAGTAATATTGTGTCTCCTTTATTCTTTTTCAAAGTAATATTGTGTCATTACTGTCTAGTTAAACATTTTTAATTATCCTATTAATGATATTGTATACGGTCGAAATTGATTTCGGCCTTCGTACGATTGATCGAGATGGGATCATAATGGACCAAAGGAAGAATTCATAATATCGAGATGGACTCCGAAGATGGTACGAACGAGCTTCAGATTTCAGGTATAGGTCAAACACCGAGTTCGAAGTCATTATCGAGCTCGGGTCCGAATTGAACTATGATGAGATATTTTGGAATCGAGCTTAAGGGGCAGAGGCCAACCGATACCGAGCCGGAATTATCACCTGATCCCGAGTCGGCATCGAGCTCAAGTCCGCATCGAGCTCTAAAAACAATACCGACCAGCACCGGTGCCGATCGAGCTCGAGCTCACAGACAAGAGCCGTTGCAAACGCACTAAGGGAGAGAATCTCGGCGGGAATTGGAAAAAAGTTGATTTATCATGGGTTACCCACTATGTATTTTTAATTATATCTAAAGTAGGATCCTCCACTATAAAGAGGATGGCTACATTTCTGTAAAGCACAGCTTTTTGCTTACATTGTAACTCAAACACCATACACTCCTATATTAAAGAGTTATTCTTTTAAGCTTTATAGATTTATTCACCTTGCTTAGTCCTAAAAATCATCTTCTTTCCAACCTTGTTTATTTTGCATTCTTTGCAATCTGTATTTGATATTTCTATTTATCTTTACGATTTGTATTAAGTTATACCANATTAAAGAGTTATTCTTTTAAGCTTTATAGATTTATTCACCTTGCTTAGTCCTAAAAATCATCTTCTTTCCAACCTTGTTTATTTTGCATTCTTTGCAATCTGTATTTGATATTTCTATTTATCTTTACGATTTGTATTAAGCTATACCATATATCCTTAGAACTACGTATAAATTCAACTCTATCTATTTTTTGGGTAAACAGTTTAGCGCCCACTGTGGGGCTAAGGATAACATTGGTTATTTGATATGAATCTGCAAACACATGCCATTTTACGCCTGTATTTTGAAAGTGTCTTTGGCTTCGGATTAGCAATGGCAAACTCTCAATTAATGGCTTTACTTATCGAAAACGAAGTTGGCCTTCAAGACGAAACCAACAACTTGACGCCCAGAGCCGGAAGGCCGCTTGTCGATGCCATGGAAGCTCGAGTCGGAACACCTGAAGCTCGGGTCGAAGTACCACCAGACGTTAATTCACATGTGGCCCTTGAGGCGAACCAACGTTCTGAACCTGAAAATAATGTTCATGGCGGTACTCGATCTGCGGCTCGAGACACCCATAACGTTGAGGAAAACAGAGTCAGCTTGCTTATGATTTTTGAAATGCTGCAAGCCCAACAGGTAGCGATAGCTCAGTTGCAGAGCCAAACCCAGACACCCAACATGCCAGAGCCCAATCCACCTCAAGAAATTGCCCACAGAATGGAGCTAGCCGTAGTAAAGTCAAATGAGCAAGAAGAGGGGACTACTCCCGAAATTGCTAAGATACTCGAAGAGCTCACAAAGCGGATCGAAGCAAACGATAAAATAGTAGAAACATATAACTCCAGGGTCGATCAGATTCTGAGGGCACCACCAATGATAAAAGGGTTGAATTCCAAAAAATTCGTGCAAAAGCCTTTTCTCTCGAGTGCAGCCCCAAAGCTAATTCAAAAAAATTTCGTATGCCCGAGATTTCCAAATATAACGAAACTACCGACCCCAACGAACACGTCACCTCTTACACGTATTCCATCAAGGGTAACGATTTAGAAGATGACGAAATCGAATTTGTGTTATTGAAAATATTCGGAGAGACCCTCTCAAAGGGAGCAATGATTTGGTATCACAATCTGCCACCGAATTCCATCGACTCATTTGCCATGCTGGCAGATTCTTTCGTAAAGGCACACGCCAGTGCCATAAAAGTCGCAACAAGGAAATCAGACATTTTTAAAGTAAAACAAAGGGATAATGAAATGTTGAGGGAGTTCGTGTCCCGATTTTAAATGGAACGCATGGAGTTGCCACCGGTCACAGACGATTAGGCCGTTCAAGCTTTACGAGCGAAGTTCGATAGCATCACGTCGTCTGAAACAAAATTTGATCGCATATCCAGTTGTAACTTGGGCGGATGTGCACAATCGATATCAGTCAAAAATCATGGTCAGAGACGACCAATTAGGAGCTCCTTCCGGATCAGTACATCCAAAAAGGTCGGTTATTAAAAATCAGAGGGACATCGACAGAGAGCCAAGGTCGAACAGAGACCGATATCAACCATACATCACAAATCGAAGGAATAATGATTCGGGACGCAATTTCGCCCGAAACAATCGAAAGAGTGATCAAGGACAGAATTCTCGGGGACTTATGAGCAAAAGCGATTTCGACAAATATGCTGATCCTATAGAGGCATCTCGATTATCGGAATATAACTTTAGCATCGATGCATCGGGCATTGTATCGGCAATCGGAAGGATCAAGGATACTAAGTGGCCCATACCCATACAAACTGATCCCTCCCAAAGAAACCCAAATTCAGTGTGCAAATATCGTGGCATACATGGCCACAAGACCGAGGATTGCAGACAATTAAGGGAGGATGTAGCTCGTCTATTCAATGAGGGTCACCTTCGAGAGTTCCTCAGCGATCGAGCCAATAACCATTTCAGAGAGAGAGACGCCAACAGAAAAAATGAACAAGAGGAACCTCAACATATCATTCATATGATTATCGGTGGGGTCAACACTCCACAGAAACCCATACTCAAATGCTCAAAGATACCGATCACTAGAGAAAAACGAACCCGAGATTACGTGACCGAAGACACTTTATTATTCAACAGCAAAGAAGCCGAAGGCATCTCTCAGCCCCATAACGATGCTCTAGTAATTTCTATCTTATTAGATAAAGTTCAAGTTAAGCGTGTTTTAGTAGATCCAGGTAGCTTTGCGAATATTATCCGATCGAGGGTCGTAAAGCAACTCGGTCTGCAAAATAAAGTTATGCCCGAAGCTCGGGTCTTAAACGCCTTCAACATGGCCAGTGAAACAACTAAAGGGGAGATTATTCTACCAGTAAACGTGGCTGGGACTATCCAAAATACCAAGCTCCACGTAATCGAGGGTGACATGAGGTACAATTCCCTACTCGGAAGGCCTTGGATCCACAATATGAGGGCAGTACCTTCGACTCTTCACCAAGTAATAAATTTTCCGACGTCAGATGGTGTAAACAAAGTGTACGGAGAGGAGCATGCTGCGAGGGAAATGTTTGTTGTCGATGAGGTAACAAACATGTGAACACTATCAACCTCGGAAAGGTCAAGCATCAAAGGTAAACGAGCAGTTAAATATCAATCACAGCCGCCAGCCTCGACCGAATCGAGGAAGCAGGAAATAAAAGAAGAGGAGGAGGATTTTCTGATCCCTCGATCTTTTATCATCCCCGAAGATTCTGACGCCACCAAATCGACGGTCGAAGAACTGGAACAGGTTATATTGATCGGGTATCTGCCCGAGAGAAAGGTATACCTGGGAACGGGATTTACCCCCGAACTCAAGAAAAAACTTATTCAATTTCTTATCGATAATATAGATTGTTTTGCTTGGTCCCATTCAGACATGACAGGAATCCCACCGTCCATAACAACGCACCGGCTGAGCCTGGACCCTAAGTTCAAACCGGTGAAGCAAAAGAGAAGACCCCAGTCCTAGGTAAAGAATGCATTCATAAAGAACGAGGTAATTAAACTTCTCAAAATAGGGTCCGTTCGGGAGGTAAAATATCCTGAATGGTTAGCCAATGTAGTTGTAGTCCCTAAAAAAGGGAACAAACTTATAATGTGTATAGATTATAAGGATTTAAACAAGGCATGCCCCAAAGACTCTTTTCCGCTGCCCAACATCGATCACATGATCGATGCCACGACCTGCCACGAGGTTCTTACTTTTCTCGATGCCTATTCCGGGTATAATCAAATCCAAATGAACCCGGAAGACCAGGAAAAGACTTCATTCGTCACCAAGTATGGAACATATTATTATAATGTGATGCCCTTCAGGCTAAAATATGCAGGAGCTACTTACCAACGCCTAGTAAATAAAATGTTCGAGAAACAAATAGGTAAATCAATGGAAGTTTATATTGATGGCATGCTAGTTAAGTCCCGGCGCGTAGAGGACCATTTGGCTCATTTGCAGGAAATATTCGATATTTTAAGGAAATACAACATGAAGCTCAACCCCGAGAAATATTTTTTCGGGGTCGGTTCGGGCATCTTCCTCGGCTTCATGGTATCAAATTGGAGGATCGAAATCAACCCAGATAAAATCAAAGCCATCGAAAATAGCGCCATCGTGGATAGTGTAAAAGCCGTGCAGAGGCTAACAGGACGGATTGCTGCCTTAGGCCAATTCATTTCAAGGTCGTCAGATCGAAGTCACAAATTTTTCTCTCCACTCAAAAAGAAGAGCGATTTCGCTTGGACCCCGAAATGCCAACATGCATTAGAGGAATTGAAGCGATATCTATCAAGCCCACCACTACTTGATACTCCAAAAACAGACGAAAAACTTTGCTTGTACTTGGCAGTATCGAAAATCGCAGTAAGTGGCGTCCTAGTTCGAGAAGATCAAGGTACGCAATTTCTCGTTTATTATGTAAGTCGAACTTTAAGAGAAGCAGAAACTAGATATCCACACTTAGAGAAATTGGCACTTGCGCTGATAAGCGCCTTCAGAAAGTTAAGACCATACTTTCAATGTCACCCCATATGCGTGTTAACCATTTACCCACTTCGTAATATTTTGTATAAGCCCGAACTATCAGGATGATTGGCCAAATGGGCCGTCAAACTCAATGGGTACTATATCGAATATCAACCCCGTATGACCATCAAGTGTCAAATTTTAGTGGACTTCGTGGCCGATTTCGTACCAACCCTCGTACCCGAAGTCGAAAAGAAACTCTTGTTGAAATCGGGTACATCATCGGGGGTATGGATCCTTTTCACGGACGGGGCTTCGAACGTGAAGGGGTCCGGGCTAGGCATCGTTTTAAAGCCGCCTACGGGTAGCACTATTAGGCAATCTATCAAAACTACTAGATTGACTAACAATGAGACCGAATATGAGGCTATGATTGCAGGTCTCGAGCTAGATAAAAGCTTGGGAGCGGAAGTCATTGAAGCCAAATGTGACTCGTTACTGGTGGTGAATCAAGTAAACAAAACCTTGAAGTTCGAGAGGATAGAATGCAAAGGTATTTGACAAACTGCAGGTCACTTTGCACCATTTCAAAGAGTGGACTTTACAGTATGTACCACGAGAACAAAACAGTGAGGCCGATGCACTTGCAAATTTAGGATCATCGGTCGAGGAAGACGAAATAAGCTCGGGGACTGTCGTTCAACTCTCGAGATCCGCGATTGAAGAAGATCATGTCGAGATAAATTCTACAAGCTTAACCTGGGATTGGAGGAATAAGTATATTGAATACTTGAAGAACAGAAAGCTCCCATCGGACCCTAAAAATTCGAGGGCCCTACGAACCAAAGCTGCTCGATTTATATTGACTACAAATGAAACATTATACTGAAGGACATTCGATGGACCATCGGAAGTATACTTAGGTCCAAGAGACACCGACTACATCCTATGTGAGATTCACGAGGGTACTTGTGGAAATCACTCCGGTGTCGATTCATTAGTCCGAAAAATAATCAGGGCAGGGTATTATTGGATCGATATGGACAAATATGCAAAGGAGTTTGTCCGAAAATGTGACAAATGTCAAAGGTTTGCGCCAATGATCCATCAGCCCGGAGAGCAACTTCACTCAATCCTATCCCCATGGTCGTTCATGAAATGGGGAATGGATATCGTCGGCCCTCTGCAATCGGCCCCAGGTAAAGCTAAGTTCATTTTATTTATGACTGACTATTTCTCTAAATTGGTTGAAGCACAGACGTTCGTAAAAGTAAGAGAGAAAGAGGCTATAGACTTTATCTGGGATCATATCGTATGTCGATTCGGGATACCCACCGAAATAGTGTGTGACAATGGGAAATAGTTTATCGGTGGCAAAGTGACGAAATTCCTCGAATACCATAAAATAAAAAGGATATTATCAACACCGTGTCACCCTAGCGGGAACGGACAGGCCGAATCAACGAACAAAACTATAATCCAAAACCTAAAGAAAAGGTTGAACGACGCTAAGGGAAAATGGAGAGAAATCCTATCCGAAGTTCTTTGGGCATATCGAACAACATAAAAATCTAGTACAGGGGCAACCCCATTCTCCTTAGTATATGGCTCTGAAGCCTTGATTCCAGTCGAAATCGGGGAACCCAGTGCTAGGTTTTGATATACAACAGAAGAGTCAAATAACGAGTCTATGAATACTAGCCTCGAATTATCGGATGAAAAACGAGAAGCTGCTCTCGTCCAATTGGCCGCCCAAAAGCAGCGAATCGAAAGATACTATAATCGAAGAACCAAGCTTCGCCATTTTATACTCGGGGACTTAGTGCTAAGGAAACTCACCCTCAGTACCCGAAATTCAAACGAAGGAAAACTGGGTCCAAACTGGGAAGGACCATATCAGGTTCTCAAAATTGTAGGAAAAGGATCCTACAAGCTCGGTATTATAAATGGCAAACAACTATCAAGCAATTGGAATGTGTCGCACCTAAAATGATACTACTGCTAAGGTACGACCCTCCCATATTCGTTTATATTTCGAAACTAACCCTTCCAGGAGTCCAATCAGGAGCAAAGGATGGATCATTCAATACGAAGCCCTAGGTCTGAAAGCACGCATTGCACTCTTTTTCTTTTAGACCGGTTTTATCCCAAATGGGTTTTTCGGCAAGGTTTTTAATGAGGCAACCATTGATCGTGCTAACATAAAAACAATTTGATAGTATCCGAGGTCTCTTTACAATCGACCTCGAATACTGGGGGCATTAACCCTATATCAAGTTCGATGCAATAAAGTTACTTCATAACAACAAGGTACCGATAGGAAAAATTGTAAGAGCCAAATGGTCAAAACGAACCATGCTCATATAGTTGGCCGAGCCTGACGTAAAACATGAACACGTGTATAATAACTTGCAAAGAAAGTTTTCTTCTTTACTGATATCTTATATCCAAAAAACATTCCTCTATTTCGAGATTTATTATGCAAACAGGATTGAGGCAAATCAACGAGTTTGAGAAACACTCACTGGACTATTACGTCTACGGGCTACATTACTTCGAGTTCGAATAATTCACTCGACTACTAAGCCTACGGGCTACTTTTATTTCGAGTTCGAGCAAGCACTCACTCGACATTTACGCCTACGGGCTACATTACTTCGAGTTCGAAATCATTCACTTGACTACTAAGCCTAAAAGCTACTTTTATTCCGAGTTCGAGCAAGCACTCACTCTACCCTTACGCCTACGGTCTATATTATTTCGAGTTCGAAATCATTCATTCGACTACTAAGCCTACGGGCTACTTTTATTTCGAGTTTGAGCAAGCACTCAGTCGACCCTTATGCCTACGGGCTACATTACTTCGAGTTCGAAATCATTCACTCAACTACTAAGCCTACGGGCTACTTTTATTCCGAGTTCAAGCAAGCCTTCACTTGACCCTAACGCCTACGGGCTACATTACTTCGAGTTCGAAATCATTCACTCGACTACTAAGCCTACGGGCTACTTTTATTTCGAGTTCGAGCAAGCACTCACTCGACCCTTACGCCTACGGGCTACATTACTTCGATTTCAAATCATTCACTCGACTACTAAGCCTCCGGGCTACTTTTATTTCGAGTTCGAGTAAGCACTCACTCGACCCTTATGCCTACGGGCTACATTACTTCGAGTTCGAATCATTCGCTCGACTACTAAGCCTACGGGCTACTTTTATTTCGAGTTCGAGTAAGCACTCACTCGACCCTTATGCCTACGGGCTACATTACTTCGAGTTCGAATCATTCGCTCGACTACTAAGCCTACGGGCTACTTTTATTTCGAGTTCGAGTAAGCACTCACTCGACCCTTATGCCTACGGGCTACATTACTTCGAGTTCGAATCATTCGCTCGACTACTAAGCCTACGGGCTACTTTTATTTCGAGTTCGAGCAAGCACTCACTCGACTAATAAAACCTACGGGCTACGTCATCTCGAGTTTGAGCAATCACTCACTCAACTAATGAGCCTACGAGCTACATCGTCTTGAGTTTGAGCAGTCACTCACTCGACTAATAAGCCTACGGGCTGTATTACGTCAAGTTCAAACAATCACTCAACTCGACTACTAAGCCTATGGGCTACCTTATTTCAAGTTTGAGTAAGCGCTCACTCGGTTATAAAGGCTACGGAGTCCAAATTCGATCAAATTTCCTAAATCCTTATGAAAACATTCATAAGACATGAACAAAACAAAATCTTCACAAGGCAAGAAATAAAACAGAGGCAAGTCGGTAAAAGAATCTTCACCGGGCTCCTCCCCGCTCTCGGACCCGCTCTTGCTCCCATCATCGTCATCATCGTCATCATCAGAAGCCAAGGCTTCAGCATCGGCTTCGAGCTCTTTTGCCCTTTTTATCTCTTCAGCGAGGTCGAAACCTCGAGCATGGATCTCCTCGAGGGTCTCCCTCCGAGATCGGCACTTAGCAAGTTCAACAACCCAATGTGTTCGAGTATCGGCGATCTCGGCTGCCTCTCTTGCTTGTACCTAGGCAGCTTCAGCATCGGCCTGATAGACGGCCACGAGTGCATCCACATCTGCCTTTGCCTTTTCGGCGTCAGATTCGGCCTTGGCAAGTTCAGAGGCCAACCGAGCCTCAAACTCCTCTATTCTTCTTGCTTAAACTGAGCTTTTCTCCTTCATACTTTGAAGTTGGTTTTCGGCTGATGATAATTAGGCTCGAGTGGCCTCTTTCTCTACAGCGAAGCGATTCATACCTTTTTTCAACTTCAAGGACTCCGCTTTTATCACATCGACCTCCTTACAAAGTTTCCCGATCGTCTCAATTTTCTGCTGCAACAGTGAGACCAAAAAATTAGCCATCATTCCGGTATAGAGCCCATAGGCTTTTCAAAGTATCATTACCTGCTCGGATAAATCGGTCTGATCTTGGTGAGCCTTCTCCAACTCAGCTTGGAGGTCTTTGATTTCCTCTCCCCTTTGCCCTGACAGGAGTTTTAGGGAGTTCCTCTCCTCCGTGACCCGTTCGGTCTCGTATCGACACAGCTCGAATCGAGACCGAGAACATGATTCTTGATGAACTGTTGCAGCCTGCAAAGAAAGAAGAAATGAAGTTAGAAAAGAAAAACAAGCATAAAAGTATTACCAACGAAGTGAGTTAAGGCTTACCCGGTTCAAAGCCTGTTGCACTTCGAGGAAAAGATCTGATGCATCACTAGCGCCGACAACGTCCTCGCCACCGATAAACAAATCACGAAAAGGATCATCTCCCTCATGAGATCCATCTACCTCAAGGGCCCCCAAAACTTGGGTTTCCCGAATCGCCCCTTCGGAAAAAGTAGGGAAAGTGGGCGAGTCTTCCATTACTACTGCCCCAAGTGAGTCGCTTGAGGCATTCTCGTCGGTTCGAAGAGAGTCAGGAACGGCCCCCTCAAGCATATCCACCATCCGTTAACTTTGATGGGATATATCCTTGATTCCCAATGGCTCGGGGACTTTACCCAAATCTTTCTCCGATATATCCTCAGTTCGAGGCGGAGCCTGGTAAACCACCATTGATCTAGCTGCCTGTGGGGCATCGATGGTTTTCTTCATTCGGGCCGCCAGGGCGGACCCGTCATCTTCTTCGTCTTCTTCTTCTTCATCCCTTAGATGCAGAACTGATTCTACGGTCAAAGGAATGGTATTCTTCTTCGGCTTGCGATCCGTCCTCTTCTTCGATTTTGGATCTTCGGGAACGGAGGCCCTTTTCCTCTTATTATCCTTCAGCGGCTTTGGAAAAGAGGTCGAAGCCTCTTCCTCGACGGACAAGGGCCTCAAAGCCGCATCTTTGCCCACACCTACATACAGGAAAATTTATTGAAGTATATGAAAAACATCTCGTTCGAACTACCAAAAAATACGAGAAAGGGGCTTACCATGATTTTTGGCCTCCCATTGGCCCTTTGACAAATCACGCCATGAGAGCTCAGCGTATGTGGAGGTCGAAGCCAGATCTCGTACCCAGTTCTTGAGATCGAGAACTGCGCCGGGCATCCAAGGAACCGCTGCATCACAAAAGGGGGATATCGGTGAGAAAAGAAATGAAAGGGCAAAACAATAGGAGATAACAACAGAATTACACTTACGCTTCATATTCCACTCCTCGGGAAAAGACATCATTTCAGTCGGAATCAAGTCCGAAGTCCTTACTCGAATGAACCTGCCCATCCAGCCTCAATTCCTGTCCTGGTCTATGCTCGAGAACAAAGCCCTGGTAGCCCGACGCTGAAGTTGTATTAACCCTCCTCGAAAAAGGCGAGGATGGTACAATCAGATGAGATGGTCGAGGGTGAAAGGCATCCCCTAGATTTTGTTCACGAAGTATCAGATCAAAATAACGATCCGCCAAAAAGAAGGATGGATATGGCCTAGGGTTATTTGGTATTGACGGCAGAAGTCAATAATAACGGGGTCGAGGGGACCTAACGTAAAAGGTTAAGTATACACACTTAAAAACCCTTTCACGTAAGTGGTGATATCTTCATCAGAAGACGGGATTACTATTTCTTTATTCTCCTAATTGCAATCTTTCTTTAGTTGTTTGAGGTGCCTCTCGGTTATCGAACACATGTACCTCGATACTGGCTCATATCGGCCGGGAACCGATGAGCCTTTATCGACCTTAAAATCAGAGGTAAGAACACATGCCCCAGGAACACACTCCTTAGGCCGTGGCTCTACCGGTGTTTCATCGACGACAGACTGAGAAGAAGAAGCTTTCTCTTTCTGAGGAATGGTTTGTCATATTTTCGCCATTTTTGAATTTAAAGGTCGAGAATAGAAGAAAGTGACAAAGATTTGGTAGTTTTGAAGAAGGATTTTTGCAGAGAGGAATCACAGATCTGCGAATAAACTCAGAGGATATGAAAAATAACTTGGAAAATTTGGAAGGTTGAAGATGTAAAAGTGATAATTAGTAAAAAGAAGGGCTATTTATAGATTAAAGCAATGGCGGTTCAATATTAGTGTGGCCGACCACCGTCTGACACGCATTAAATGCCTTGGTAAACTAAACCGACGGGACAACTATCATGTACGTCATGGTCGGGCTCGATGCAAACGTCAGTGCATGTCTGATCGAGCCATTGAGAAATCATATCGTTTCTCACCACATCCTTCCCGAGAAACGAGGGGACTATCTGTATACGGTCGAAATTGATTTCGGCCTTCGTACGATTAATCGAGATGGGATCATAATGGACCAAAGGAAGACTTCGTAATATCGAGATGGGCTCCGAAGATGGTACGAACGAGCTTCAGATTTCAGGTATAGGTCAAACACCGAGTTCGAAGTCATTATTGAGCTTGGGTGTGAATCGAACTATGATGAAATGTTGTGGAATCGAGCTTAAGGGGCAGAGGCCAACCGATACCAAGCCCGAACTATCACCTGATCCCAAGTCGTCATCGAGCTCAAGTCTGCATCGAACTCTAAAAACAATACCGACCAACACCGATGACGATCGAGCTCGAGTTCACAGACAAGAGCCGTTGCAAACGCACTAAGGGAGAGAATCTCGGCGGGAATTGGAAAAAACTGATTTATCATGGGTTCCCCACTATGTATTTTTAATTATATCTAAAGTAGGATCCTCCACTATAAAGAGGATGGCTACATTTCTGTAAAGCACAACTTTTTGCTTACATTGTAATTCAAATACCATACACTCCTATATTGAAGAGTTATTCTTTTAAGCTTCATAGATTTATTCACCTTGTTTAGTCGTAAAAATTATCTTCTTTCCAACCTTGTTTATTTTGCATTCTTTGCAATCCGTATTTGATATTTTTATTTATCTTTACGATTTGTATTAAGCTATACCACATATCCTTAGAATTACGTACAAATTCAACGCTATCCGTTTTTTGAGTAAACAAATATAAGAAGAAGAAAATTTAATTTATTTGCATGTCCATGTTCTCATATCATTGATATAACTGTGGTCTAGTAATATTGATGTATAAGGTATATTCTAAATGTGAAAATGATTATACACATCTTATCGTTGGTATTGAAATATGAGCACCAAACTGAAACTGGACCTTGCTTTTACAGGGGTTAGAGAGTTTTAACAAAGCTTTCATTTCAAATGTAGAAGTGATTAACCACCTCGTTGGCTATAAGTAAGGGTAGCAAAATGGTTAAAAGAACACAGTTAACCACCTATATTATCCACTAAAAAATGAATTGGATAATGAACTTTTTAAAAATGGGTCAAATATGGATAAGAATCATATTATCGATTTAGAAAATGGATAACCAATGGATAACTAATGAGTTTAACTTTTATAATTGTAAAACCTCAAATTGGAGGTTCCTCAAGTTTGGAAGACTAGAAATTCTCGCAAAAGTGTTCATATTCAAGAAATCATGGATAATATGGTTATTCATATTATCCGTTGGTTAACCCACTTTTTATCCGTAATAAATATGGGTCGGGTCGGATAATTTATCCGTTTTTTCATTATCCGTTTTCGACCCCCATATCCAATCCAACTCGCCCGTTTGCCGCTCCTAGCTACAAGGGTAATTTGATGGTTTTTGTCATCTATTCCCTTATTTTGTCAATAGACTATTGAAATTATAGTAAATACGTATTAGGAGAGCTCTTGGAGTGATTCCTGGAATGATGTAGTACACGAATAGGAACCTTCTGATACAAAATCAAACTTCAGACATAAGGAGAGAAATTATATAAATTTGAATATATTTGAAAGTATGTATTCCTTTTTCTTTTGCTTTCTTTTCAACTCTTAGATTGATTTAAGTGATAAATCCACACCATACATGTGGTTATTCATCAAATTTAATTATAGGAGATTATGTTTCTTGATATATTTAGTTATAGAAGATTGTAAATCACACTCTAGGAAACAGAGGGAAAGTTTATGGAACAAAGAATGACTAATGTAAGTCATAATGCAAAATTGCAAATCAATGCGAAGAAATTTAACTTAGACTAGAATGAATACTTACTCACACCCCGAATGTTTACACCAAACTATATTAATACACCGCATTTAATTTATTTAGTGAGATGAGAACGAATGTAATTTACCAGGATTAAATGCTTGAAGTCCATGTGCAAGACATATGTTATGCATTTATTGGTTTGGTGTAAACACTCGATGCAGGTAAAAACTTACCTGCTTATGCCGAGGACTTTTTTATACCAGTAAATTTTAGTAACTAACTCGTGTGATATCCGTCCGATTTAGGTGCATTTCTAGTAATTAGTTAACTCTCTTATTACTTGGGAGATCCAGCATAAGTTTAGTCCTTGTTTGTTACTTCTTTGTCTATTTAAACATTGGTTAGTGACTGAATAAAGTATCCTTCAGTTACTCTTCATCACTAGATTTTACAAGGGATTAGAGAATCGATAAGCTCTGACTAGCCAAATTCATCTCAAATTTTTAAAGCTTCCTTTTCTAAGGTTAGCAGTCAACCATCTTTGCCCTGTTTCTGGCAATTCCTCGAAATGATTTTGACATTCCAGATCCCTGGTATAATGTTTGGTTCTCTCAAAATCAACTTATCCGACGAGGAATAATTATAACATCTGTTCGGGGGTGGCTCAAGTGGAAAGTAAAACCTTTGATTTAGGCCTCCAAACTTTTGGGGCCCCTTATATTTTAAATATATATTTTGATGTTATTTTAGCTTAGATAATATTAAATTCATAAAAAAGGTACAAAATCTTTATAAGTATAGAAATACTGATACTTTTTAACAATAAAGTTTTTTAGAGCTTTGAATTAAACTACTCAAATCTTCATATTACTAAATAATATTTTTTACAAAAAAATCCAAGATAACATATTACAAACACATGACTTATACCTTATTAACTTGAATTAACCCTTCAAAAAAATTTAATATTACTATCAGATGTTTGTTGTGCATTTGAACGCTTTATATCTTGTAAAAGTACTATGCTATAAACAAAAATACTTAACAAGAAAAAGCTCTCTTATTTAAATTTGGCCTTAGGCCAATAATTTTGTTGAGCCATCATTGTATATGTTGATCCTACAATTGCTCCGGTTGTTGCCACTGTTCCATCACCTCAAAAACACCGGGAGATCCTTCACACGACTTACCCCGACAATCACTTGCTTTTTAAGCTTGTGAGACCAATTGCAATATATGAAGAAGTCCTCCAAATTCATTTCTGAATATTTACAATTCCTTAGGTTGTTACTTCTTGTTGGAGTATTATTTTGAATAAGTCTCCTATGTTTTGGAGTATTTCTAGTATAAATGCTCCTACACAATAGGAGACTTATTCAAAATAATAACAAAAATTAACAAACTAAGGAAGCATACAAAGATAAAAGTGTTGCACGTGCGTAATACATATTACATCCCAGTACCAAGGCAAGCTTCCGGGATATTGATGTTTGGCATATTTCGATATGTGTTGATGTTACTTTACTCATGTTTTAACCACTTCTTGATGTTATTTGATCTTTAAAACTTCCAACATGGTGTAATTATTGGTTTGATGACTAATTAAGTTATGTGTGACGATTTAAGGTGTTCGGAGTGCAAAATATGAAGAAAAGGTGGTTTAGCCAGAGGAAGAAGGGTTGGATGCGTCGCATCCAACCTAGGAAAA
>AWOL01S0150960.1:1970-23351 GCA_000715115.1 Nicotiana otophora
CATATTAATATTATTTTTGGTTAGCTCCAACTCTTGTCATATTATCAGTTGCCCAAAAAATAATTTAAAGGCCAAAAGAAAAAAGTTATATTAAGACTATAACTATATATACTTAATAACTTTACATGTATACAATAGTAATAAATATTTTTTGGTAAAAGTAACAAACATAAAGTAAAGCATATAGATAAAAACTTTGTTGTCCTTCATCCTTGGTAAAATTGCGTTGTTGTCATTATTGTCATTAGATTATGAAGCTTTTTTTCTTTGGTAAATTAATTAATCTTTAAATCATCATAGAAAGTTATATATCCACCATGTATCATTATACTTCTCCAATGAAGGACGACCATAAGTAATTTATCCAATATAATTTCTCTTTCATTTTTCCATTACTAAAAGAAACAAAAGGAAAGTTTACTCACTTTAATCACTCTTTATATGTGAGTGATGTGATTCATGCAAAATGGAGAATGTGAAGGCACTTCACAATAGAGGATATATTAAGACAATCCCAATGTTACGTCACAATTTTCTCAAAGTGTTCGGCCACAAATTTCCAATTACAGAATCAAGTTGCTATTCTATCACTATTTTTCTTAATTATTTTTCTCGTTTTCCTCTTTCTTTATTTCTTTCCGCTACATGTTAGCATAAAAATTTCAGTTATATGTGTAAAAATATATTGAATTATGTAAAATCTACACTGTACACCTTTTTTTGTTGTATCTTTTTCAAAATTATCATGTATTAATGATAAAGGAAAGAGAAATGGAAAATAAGCTTTAAAAAAAAGGAAGAATAAGAAAAAGGGTGGAAATTAAAAAAAATGAAAGAAGAAGAAGAAGACGACACAAATCGAGATTCTTTTTTCCCTTACGTTTCTCTTTTCTTCTTTTCTTCGGCCTCTCCTAAATTGTTGCTTTCTCACTCACTAAGATTGACTCTACTTTTTCTCTTCCTGATGTGAACTTCTTCTTTATAATATATCTTGTATGATTCAAATGATCTGTTGAAGAAAGATCTTAAAATATAGAGGTGTTATAGGTCTAAACAAAAGTGAGATTATCATTATGTCTGACCAACAACAGTTCTTTTACTATACGTTAGAAAAAGTTGTGTAATCTTTGGCGTAAAACTTATAATCCAAGAAGCAAAGAAAAGGAAAAAGAGAATTTGACGTGAATTTAATCCAAAAATTGACACAAAGTTTCAATAAAAACCCATTTTTGTTTTTCGTGAACCGTTGGGATTCTTCAATAAGAGGAGTGGTGCCTTTTCAGCGAGACCGTTTGGGTTTTGTTAAGGGGAAAAAAATGAAACCCCTAAAAAAACGGAGATCAAAGATAAATGAAATTTCTAACTTCTTAAAGGTGTCACATCACATTTCTAGGTCCCTGCTTTATATTAATATATAGATTGCAACACATACAACGTGAGAGATACTCGTGAAAGTAAACGCAAAAGGGCCTAAATTGCCTCTAAACAATCAGATTTGGTCTAAAATTGCCCCACATCCACTTATAGAGCTAAAAATGACCTTCTCGTTAATGTTTGGCTCACAGCTGCCCCTATTGATAACAATCCAGATTCGGTTAATAAATAATGTTATTTTAAATGATGTGGCATTAAACTATTGACTGATTTAAAACCCACCCAAAATATGTCCAACCCACCCATTCTACCCGACTCATCATACCTTACCCATTAAATTTAGTCGATATTTTCTAAACCCAAAAGCCCCCTCCTCATAAAATACTACCGATACTCCCTTCTCCTTTCTAAATTAGGATTCTTTTTATTCTTCTCCCTCCCAAGTTCTTACAATAAGAGTTCTTAGATTTTTTCCATCTTGTTTTAACTTAAAATGTAGGAATCCTCTCACGCTTCTTCTCGTGACCAAGGTGACAACCGTACATGTCATTGTGGATTGATTGCCAACCATTTTACTGCTACAACACCTTCAAATGGTGGTCATAGATTTTATAAATGCCGTCATTATGAGACTAACGGTTGTCGTTTTTCGGAATAGCGCAATGAAGAACTTCCACCTCATGTGTCGATATTTATCCACAAGCAAAAACTTCCGTTAAATGCCCTTCGTCAAGAAAGGAACAACCTGAGGAATATGCTAGATGATATGGTTGGTGGTAAAGCTGCAGATTTGAATGATGTATCATTGGAGGAGAAAGTTTCAAACTTGGAGCAGAAATTGAAGCGATAGAAAAGACTTGCGACATGGTCATGGGCTATTTTTGCTATTTTTGTAGCTGGCAGAATGATGTATTGAAGTTGGTGGCCTCTAATATTTTGCGATTATTGATGAAAAATTCCAATAGACCTGCATATTTTTATGTTTCCTTTATGTGAATTAGTTAGGTGTAGATATGATGTCATGGTTGTATTACTGATGGAAATTTGCAGATTTTAGTTGTTTAAAATGGTTATTTTGGTTGTTAAATGAAGAAAATCTGCAGATTTTTGTTGTTTCGAGTCTGTGTATTTGATTTTAGCTTCTAGATTGCAAAAGAGTAATTATAGGTACTGACATTCTTTTACTCCTTGTACACTTCTCTTTGGTTCAAAAAGTTCCAGTAGCGTTGTTTAAGCATTTGTAAAGTGTTGCACCTGCAATTTTCTTGAAATTTTTAGCCACGATTAAGCTATGTTCTTGAAAGTTTAAAGCAACCTTGCTGCAACAGTATGTTTAAAGAAGAATCTTTAAACTCACAACAATGCATAAACTGAATTTAACCGCAACAATGTATAATTTTCTTTAGCGAATAATCACCCAACTGAATAACAAAACATGATTCATAATCTCTTTCATGATAGATTCAGGATAACAAAAACATGGTCTGAATCAACAATTGAATCAATAACTGATTCACATTCATTACACAAAATTCATTAAACTGAAAAAACTACTCTAATGCATGGCCTTTTTAGTCTTCAGTTTTCTAATTCGTTTTTCCTTTTCTTTGTTAAAGCCTAGTCTTATCTTAAGATATCACCTTAGGCATCACATCTGACTCTTCATCTTCATCTTCACCTTCATATTCATCATCAACTATTATTAAAGGTGCAACAGATTGTTGAAGTGTGTTTTGAAGTCCAACAAATTGACTAGAATGTTCAGGAGAGGTCATTCTCACTCTCGGAGTAGGCATGAAGACAAATTCTAAATTTTGATTGTCTTTGGGTGTCGTTAAGGGAACATCTTGTACTGTTTGGGAAGTTCCTTCACCATTAGCCTACAAGAGTTGTTCATTAGAAAAATATTATGAATTAAAACTTTTTGTAAATTAAGAAAATATGTGAAAAAGTGTCACGACCCAAAATTCAACTCATCGTGATGGCACCCAACCCAATCCGCTGGATAAGCCAAATAACAATAAAATATAATATAATAAAAATGATAAGAGTCAAGAATGAAATATCTGAATTTATACAACTCCCCAAGTACTGTACAAATCATGAGCTTCTAAGATTTAGAGTTTACAAAGCTGGAATGAAATAAATACATCATCTGTTTGAAATATACATGAACAGATTAATAATTCTAAAGCTACTAGGAACAAGAGGCAGCTATGACCGAAACGCAGGTACATCTTCAATGCAAGCTCCCGTCATACACAACATCCAAAATCTGCACGCAAGGTGCAGAAGTGTAGTATGAGTACAACCGACCAGATGTACTCAAACAATAACAAACCTAACCTTAGGTTGAAAGCAATGACAAGCTCGGACAAAGGTCAGGGTCCAACATCAACAGCCAAGAACAACTCATAACAATATAACTAAAGCAGTACAGGTAATAACTCAAATATATAATGCTCAACTCGTTCACTATGCTAGAAAATAGGCATGTTTTTCAAGTATAACAGTGAAAAATCAAATCTTTTACTGAAATCACCAAAATATGAGTAAATCTAAAAAATAATGATTTGTTTCAAAAACTTTCAGTAACAGGTAAGATATTTCATGTAACGACCCGATCAGTCATTTTGATCTATATCGCATCATTCGGCGGTTTGAGGCCTTAAGTAGCTCCACTTTATGTATTACGACTTGTACGTGTGGTCGGAATTGGATTTTGGGAAGTTCGGTGTTGATTCGGAAGAAAACTTCTAACTTTAAAAGCTTTAAGTTGGAAGAATTGACTAAGGTTTGAATTTTGAGTAAACGACCTTGAAATCAGGATTTGAAGGCTCTAATAGGTTCGTATGATAATGTCGGACTTGGGTGTATGTTCGGGTTGAGTATCGGGTCACACGGAAGCATTTCAGCACTTATTGTGGAAGTTGGCATTTTGAAGGTTTTAAGAATTTCTTAAGTTTGATTTGAAGTGGACCTTAGTGTTATCGAAGTATGTTTGGGATTCCGAGCCTTGAAATATGTTCGTATTGTGATTTATGACTTGTACGCAAAGTTTGGCGTCATTTCGGAAAGTTTAAGTGTGATTCGGGCGCGTTCGACGAAGTTTGAATGTTTGAAAGTTTAAAGAAAAGTTTCGATCATCAATTCATAATTTTGATATTGTTTGACATGGTTTGAGGCTTTGACTAAATCCGTGTCATATTTTGGGATGTGTTGGTATGTTTGGACGGGGTCCCGGGGGGCCTCGGGTGCGAATCTATATTGGAAACGGATCGAGTTTGGACTTGGGAAACTATTGAAGTGCACCGGGTCTGGTGCGATCGCACCTGCGAAGGATTTGGTCACGGGTGAGAGACCGCAGAGGCGTGTTTGGAATCACAGGTACGGAGTTTGTGCTCGGCAGAGGGTATGCGCAGGTGCGAGATTTTTGCCGAAAGCGGTCAAGTGACCGCAGGTGCGATGATCGCTGGGCAGAAGACTTGTTTAAGTATGTGGGTTTGGCTTATTTGCTTTTCATTTCTTTCATGGGAGCCGTCCTTGGAGCGATTTTAGAGCGTCATTTTCATCGTCAATCATGAGGTAAATACGTTTTACAAGTTGTGAGTTAAATATATGAATTTGGGCTTGTAAATACATGAACAATTGTGAAAATGGTGGAATTTTAATAGAAAACCTAGAAATTGGTATTTTTGAATTTTTACCACGAAATTGGACATGGAATTGAGAATAAATCATATATTTGAGTTCGTAATATTATGAGGAAGTTTATCTTCGAACAATTTTAGAATCCGGGCACGTGGACCCGAGGGTTGACTTTATCGACTATTTGAGCGGAGTTAGAAAATGTTATAAATTGTTAGATCGTAAGCATGAGAGTATATTTTGATTAATTTGCACGTTGTTTGACTAGTATAGGAACATTTGGCTTGGAGTTGAGTGTTAGAGTGGCGTTGGAGCCGGTTATGGAACTTCGGAGCAAGGTAAGTCTCCTGTCTAACTTTGTGAAGGGGAAACTACCTCCTAGGTGATATAATTGTTATGTGTTATTAGTGTGGGTACTACGTACGCACGAGGTGACGAGAGTCTATACGTGGATAAAGCCTGTTATGTACGGGTAGACTTAGGACTTAACCATGTAATACTTGAAATATTTGAATTCATTATGCTGGCTTAGTTGAATGAAATTATAATTGAATTGGATTTAGAAATATATGAATATATGTTAGGCCGAGCCTTATTACCTTGCATTGTTGGCAAGTAATTTGAGAAATGGTAAAGGTTATACTCACCTTATATTCATATACTATATTGTAAGCTCATGTCTCGTAATTCGATAATTCCTTTCCTTTCTTGTAGAGCGGGCCGAACGCCTCGGCAGGATTATGTACCACACTCTCATGGGAGTGGTCCATTCGCCTCGATAGCATAATAGATGAATCTATGGTTCGTGCCGCTCGACCTTCGGCAGTGTACACGTGTCGATCGCCTCGGCAGTATCATACTCTTTCTGAGATCTGGCCATACTACCTCGATATAATCGTGCGTCATATCGCTAGCAATCTGAATATTAGTTATCCATTTGATATTGGCAATTGATATTTCTAAGCTATTGAGATAGAATACGATATTGAAAAATTGATACCGTTAGAAAGAAATTTTTGACGATTGTGTTAGATACAGATTTACCTCACTACTACTGTTGTACTTCTTATCTGTTTATGATTTACCATGTTGATTTATTGGACCACTAGTAAGTGTCGATGTTGACCCTTCGTCACTACTTCTTCGAAGTTATGCTAAATTTTTACTGGGTACGCGTTGATCTATGTACTCATGCTGCACTTCTGCACTAAATGTGCATGATCTTATAGGTTCATTTCTGGTGGTCTCTTGGGCGTAGAGGCGCATCTATTGCAGGGAATTTACGGTGAGCGACATTCTATATTACGATCTACAGCATACAGAGTCTCTATCAACGTTATTTATATTCTCCTGTCTAACTTCTAGTCGATTTAGGGTTTCTTGTTCTAAGATAACTAGTGAGAATGTTGTGGCTTACTATTTCTCTTTTCAGTGCAGGTCCTATTTACTAGCTATCACTTTTGCTTTACATCTTTCTTCTAGATTTCATGAGGTTCCTATTTTTCTTATGACTGTTGTGGTGATACTAATATTTACTAATATTGTCTCCCTTTACTTTGCATCTTTCTTCTGGATTTCATGGTATTCCTATTTATCCTATGATTGTTGTTGTGATACTAATATTGTTCCCCTTTTTGCCCCTTTTGTCATTTTGTGTTTTTGAGTCGAGAGTCTTTCGGAAACAGGCTCTCTACTCTTTCGGGGTAGGGGTAAGGTCTGCGCACACACTACCCTCCCCAGACCTCATTAGTGGGATTTTACTGGGTTGTTGTTATTGCTGTTGTTGTTGTTGTTCCTAGTTGAAGCTCATGTACATGTGACACAGGGTTTTGGGGTATACTAGTTGATGCTTACGGTTCTGTATATTATCATCGCCTTTCATTTCTCTTAAAAACTATAATTTTGTACATTTCTGTGGATTTAAAAGTGTAAATTTCCTTTATCTTATTAAAATTTGTGATTTAGAAAGTAATAAAATGATTAATTAAATTGATCGATCACCGTTGGCTTGCCTGATGGCAGCTTTAGGCACCATCACAACCTATAGTGGATTTCGGGTCGTGACAGCTTAATAACAGAGCGTTAGGTTCACTTCGGTCTCACAAGTCATAAGCAAGTCTAGTAGAATCTTGCGGATTGGTACAGAGACGACTGTACTTATCTTTGAGAGGCTATAGGCCTGTTAGGAGCACTTTCCTTCTCTATTCCTCATCATGCAGTTTGATTCCTTTGAGGCTTATGCCTTTATTTCCTTCCTACTCAATCTTATGCGGTGTGGAGCACTTGGTATCAATTGGGCATTGAGGAGTTGTAAATGGTACCGCAAATGTGGTGCAAGATATTTTCCCTACGTGTTCGAGTGGGCTATTATTGTCACCTTGCGGGAGGATGTTCTGATATTTCAGCTCAATATCTGTATTTTCTATAGTTTTGAGGCTACGCACAGATTGCTATGATGTTCATGTGTTGTTATCGCACAATGTTGCTATAATGGTAGGGTGTTTGTCTATGTGTCAAGCAGTGGATGAATCAAAAGGAGGATCTCTTAGTGCGTGGTTTAGAGGTTCGACATTTAATTCCAACGGGGGCAAGACAACCAGTTTATGGATGCTCAGGCCTTGGTTAATGGAGTAACGAGACTTGATATTTTGGGCGTGGTTGAATCCTCATTTGTCATGTGGTGTCGTCGTCCTTGTTTGAATGTATTAAAGTTCGTTGGTGTTATGGTCTACTTTGATTTTCCTTCGGGGCAGGGTGTTGTGAAATAGTGCCTGAGAAGCGGTTGCTAGAGATAGCGGAGTGTAGCGGTTTCGGAACCGAATTAGTGTTTCTAATGTTGATGGCTCGAGAAAGATGATCTTTTAGGAGGTTTAGAGTTGGTAGCAATTTATTAGTTTAGGTGCTACATGTATGGATTTGATTTGAGGCAATATTTGGGCAGCGAAGTATGAGGAAGGACATGGCGGGAGATGTCTCGCGGTAGTAAAATTACTAGCAGGTCAAGTATAAAAATCAAAGGTCGAGAAGTTGCTTAAAGGAGATGGATTAACCAAAGTAAGAGTGACAGATTAGCATACAAATTCTGTGGTAGGATAGCCACATGCCTTCAGGAAAGTTTAGAGCAATTTGGGAAATCATGGTGGAAAGTGACTAGGTCTACGGATTTTATTTGGGATGGAGACTACGACACTGAGGAAGATTGAATATGGTAGAAAGGAGTTTGCTTGAGATGAAAAGGGGTACGAAAACTTGATTATCATTTCGGATGCAACATAACTTTGAGTTTGGAATGTATTGTCAGACTTTTAGTTATGACTATGGGGAATGAACAGACTTATACAGCTGGTGGATGAGCTTGGGCTCAGGAGGGCTACTGAATTCGTGGTAGTTGTACCCAGTGAAGTGTCGATGGAAGAAGTCAAAATAGAATTCCACAGGTGGATTATCTCATGTGAACAGGTTAGCGGTTGCGTGATTTTGATGAAGTTTCTACAAAGAGTTCTACTTACTATCCAATAGAAGGTCGAGTATGCGATTGTGGCTGATAATTCGGAATGTTCAAGAAAAGTTTAACAAGAGACTGCAAGAACTTTAGCGGGTTGACGGTGCGAGATCATGGTAATTGAGAAGGAGGAATCGTTGTGGGATCTGCATTATGTGATGGTAGTTTAAAGCTAAGTGGGGGAGCCCACAATCTACGATTGGATCACGTGGTTGTCTGCTTGTGCGGTTTTCGATTATTGGTGCATTGGTGGATCAATTATGACTAAGAAAAGAGAATATCAAGGGTAATTTGAGCAAAGGAATTCATAAATATGTGTTATACTTCGCCTTATCGATTTATGTGCAGTTTTTGGAAGACTCAGAGTTCATGCTTCCTGTGGAAGTGATGTACAAGGAAGAGAATCCATCCGGTTGCTTCTTTGAGAGGGTGTTCATCTACTAGTAGCGCACTAAAGTTTGGCTTATATTCGGGACCAAATCAGAGTGGGTGACTCTCAAAAGTGGTTCTAATGGGTTCGTTATATGGCTGAAGACCAAGATTTTGCAGCAGAGTGTGAAGAATACTCGGGGAATTTTCCATGTTATCATCGTGTCTGTGGGGAAGTATTGGATAAAACAAATGGGAAAACAGTTTTAGATTTGCGGAAGGTCTTTCAGAATGGTGTACTAGTAAAGATGCTATTGTGCGCATGAGGAGGGTATGCGATGGTTCATGATTATTGAGACGATATGATCTCGTGATTTTGGTCACTCGGGATGAGTGCTGATCGAGTTCGTCATGTTTTGAATGGAGAAATTATTATTTCTAAGGCAAGTCAACAGTAAAAAGTTGGAAGAAGTTGGGTCAATTGGTAATGGTTTGAATCAGCGTGATTGTGGCAATGATCAGTTCCTTCGGTATGTAAGCTATGCGGGTGATTCGTGGCTTTACGTGCGGGCTTGGCAGCCACCGTAATTTGATTGATAGGGGTATTGGATTATAATGGCCTTGTTATTTGTAAATGGATCCCGGGATAGTTATGACGGTTTAGACCATGACTTGAGGTTAGTATTTTCTGCGGTTGGGGATACAGTTGCGTGTTGCAATGGTTCTTCTGAAATGAGTTAAGTGAAAGGTTCCTAGCCAATGGAGTTCTTATTCTACTACTAGTTCAGGGGTTATGATGACTTTTTGTACTCTCGCGTAGCGGCATGATAGGTACAGTGAGCGGCATGGGAATTGAAAGTGGAGAATCAAGGTTGTGGTTCGGTGTTGACAGGAATGTCACGAGCTCGGATGAGCAGGGGAGAATTCAGATGTTTAGAGTAAGCTGCATTTTCTTTAGTGTCACTTGAGAGCGACATTTTGTGTAAGAGGCTTTGTGTACTAATTTGCGGATTCCTAATTGCTTTACTGAATTAGTACGGTTGGTGGTATGGAGTTGCAGACTTTGCTACCTGGTGCGGAAGGTCGTGGGAGCGTACCTCACGGGGAAATTGTATAAGCGTGGCATGTTAGCCACATGATGGTTATAATTGGAACCAAGTGTGGAGATTCTGGTACTAGCGCTAATATGAGAGTTTATGCCTGAGAGGAATTCTATTCCTTGGGTTGTGGACTATGTGAGTTTGTTTCGGATTTGACGGTTATTCTTGTATGTCATGGATAAGGTTAATGTGGACCCTTGAAAGGTTAAGCCCAGTATGGTATGATCAAAATCGGCTTGAGGTCCATTGGTGGGTCTAATGTGAATATTGCTCTATATCAGGTCAAATATGTTTATTCAGCATACAATTGCTTACGGAGGAGCCTTCAGGCATTGGATATTATTTCCCGTCGTTAGTTGTTCCATGTAAAAACTCTATTGTGCCATGTGGGTTGTGAGACGACTTGATTATCCGCACATGTGTTGTGATCCCGTGTAGCTTGTGGTATTATGTGAGCAGGATGGCTCTCGAGGTGCAGGTCATTTATAGCACCTTAATCGTGCTTTGGTTTTGTTGCGTATGGTGCTATCTGTCTCCCCATGGTTGTATTTTTGCACTTGGCGTGCATATGGTCAATATTTAGGTATTTTGTAGGTATGAGCATTATGGCTTGATAGGTATTCCCTTATTTACTATTATGTGATTTACGGTTATGTGTGGATCGGGTTGCACACCGCTACGGGTATATTTTTTGGATCGAGTTGCATGCCGCAGTAGTATTATGTTGTTTGGATCGGGTTGCACACCGCAACGGTATCATGTGTGGATCGGGTTGCACGCCGCAACAGTGAGATGCTAAGTATGGTCCTTTATACTTATTTTGTGTACCTTGTTTCTCATCTCTGCGATAGAGCCATAGCATCGGTTTGGCCATTTTATTCGTTGCGCAGGCTGGATGGCTCTTTTCCAGAGTTCGTTCTTCCATATGGGGCATATTCGAGTTGTAGCTTGTTAGCGCATTGATGGCGTCATATAAGATTTTAGACGGTGTTTAAGGTGGCTTATTGCCCGAGTAGCTTGTAGTGGGTGATACGGGGTTATTAGACCTGATATCAGTGCGATCGAATTTATGTCGGGTATAATAAATAGGAAATATCGTTATTCAGTTCAGACTGAGGTAATGGTTCTTTTCAGGAGAAGGGACTCCATGAATTATTGATTTGGCAGGTGGTTATGAGCTTCTACGCATCTCTTTAGTCGTGGCAGTATTGCGCGAGTTGGAATATGGCTTATATGTGTTATGAGGTGTATTGCGAGCTTCAGATTCATAAAATTGCAGCTATTGTGGTCGAATGATGTTATTATGGGCAAACGACTTATGTGGTGCATGGCGTGATTTCAGCATAGACGCATGATCATGTTTTGGTACAGTGTGTAGTGATTGATGCAGTGTTTGTATATTAGAATCAGGTCTCGTGGAGAATTCCGGATGTTGGAATTTGGTTCTAAGGCTTTTTGACAAAATAAAAATGGAGGATCTTCATTCTGGGTCAAGTTAATGTTCTCAATTGGGTTGTGGTGGCACAGGTAGGTGCAAGAGGTGTTAAACAGTTATTTTGGACAACTCCAGAGCAGTTTTTAGCATGTTCGAGGACGAACGTATATTTAAGAGGGGGAGAATGTAGCGACTCAACCGGCCGTTTTGATCTATAGTGCGCCGTTCAGCGGTTTGAGACCTCGAGTAGCTCCACTTCATGTATTACGACTTGTACATGTGGTGGAATTGGATTTTGGGAAGTTCGGAGCTGATTCGGAAGAAAACTTCTAAATTTCGAAGCTTTAAGTTAGAAGAATTGACTAAGTTTGACTTTTGAGTAAACGACCTTGTAATCGGGATTTGAAGGTTCCAATAGGTTCGTATGATGATTTCGGACTTAGGAGTATGTTCGGGTTGAGTATCGGGTCACCCGGAAGCATTTCATTGCTTATTGTGGAAGTTGGCATTTTGAAGGTTTTAAGAATTTCTTAAGTTTGATTTAAAGTGAACCTTTGTGTTATCGAAGTTCGTTTGGGATTCTGAGCCTTGGAATATGTTTGTATTGTGATTTATGACTTGTACGCAAAGTTTGGCGTCATTTCGAAAAGTTTAAGTGTGATTCGGGCGCGTTCGGCGAAGTTTGAAAATTTGAAAGTTTAAAGAAAGGTTTCGATCGTCAATTCATAATTTTGATGTTGTTTGATAGGGTTTGAGCCATCGATTAAGTCCGTGTCGTGTTTTGGGATGTGCTGGTATGTTTGGATGGGGTCCTGGGGGCCTCGGGTGCGAATCGAATTGGAAACTGATCGAGTTCGAACTTAGGAAACTGTTGAAGTGCAGAGGTCTGATGCGATCGCACCTGTGATGGATTTGGTCGCAGGTGCGAGACCGTAGAGGCACGTTTGGCATCACAGGTGCGGAGTTATGCTGGGCAGAGGGGATGCGCATGTGCGAGGTTTTAGACGCACATGCGAGATCGCAGATGTGGGAAAGAGATGTGCATGTGCGATGGAGCGTGAGGCCGTCGTTTCAATAGAAGCGGAGCCCAGGTCGCAGGTGCGACTCTGCAGAAGCGGAGTCTGGTCTGTAGAAGCGAAGGCAGGAGGGCTGAAGCGGAATTTTTAGCCGCACCTGTGGAACCACAAAAGTTATCAAGTTACCGCAAGTGCGATGATTGCTGGGCAGAAGACTTGTTTAAGTACGTGGGTTGGGCTCATTTGCATTTCATTTCTTCCATAGGAGCCGACCTTGTTACGATTTGGAGTGCCATTTTCATCGTCAATCATGAGGTAAGTAATTTCTACAAGTTGGGAGTTAAATATATGAATTTGGGCTTGTAAATACATGAAACATTGTGAAAATTGTGGGATTTTAAGAGATAACCTAGAAATTGGTATTTTTGGATTCTTTCACGAAATTGGACATGGAATTGGGAATAAATCATATATTTGAGTTCGTAATATTATGGGTGAAGTTTATCTTTGAAAAGTTTTAGAATCCGGGCACGTGGGCCCGAGCGTTGACTTTATCGACTATTCGAGCAGAGTTGAAAATTGTTATAAATTGTTACATTGTAAGCATGAGAGTATATTTTGATTGAGTTGCACATTGTTTGACTAATTTCGGAACATTTTTCTTGGAGTTGAGTGTTAGAGTGGCGTTGGAGCCAGTTATGAAATTTCGAAGCAAGGTAAGTCTCTTGTCTAACTTTGTGAGGGGGAAACTACCCCCTAGGTGATGTAATTGTTATATGTTATTAGTTGTGGGTGCTACGTACGCACGAGGTGATGAGAGTCCGTTCATAGCTAAAGCATGTTATGTCCGGGTAGACTTTGGACTTAACTATGTAATACTTGAAATATTTGAATTCATTATGCTGGCTTAATTAATTGAAATTATAATTGAACTTGATTTAGAAATGCATGCATATATGTTAGGCCGATCCTTATTACTTTGAGTCGTTGGCAAGTAATTTGATAAACGGTAAAGGTTATACTCACCTTGTGTTCATATACTGTATCGTAAGCTCGTGTCTCGTAATTCAATAATTCCTTTCCTTTCTTGTGGAGTAGGTCGAACTCCTCGGCAGAATTATGTATCACACTCTCATGGGAGCGGGTTGTTCGCCTCGGTAGTATAATAGATGCATCTATGGTTCATGCCGCTCGACCCTCGGCAGTGTACACATTATGATGGGCTCAGGCCGATCGCCTCGGCAGTATCATACTCTTTCTTAGATCTGGCCGTACTACCTCGGCATAATCGTGCATCATATCGCTCGCAATCTGAATATTCGTGAGATTTTTCCTTCCACTGATGCCTTGCATCTTATATGGTACTTCCTTATCCATTTGATATTGGAACTTGAAATTTCTGAGCTATTGAGATAGAATACGAGATTGAGAAATTGATATCATTAGAAAGAAATTTTGGACAATTGTGTTAGATACAGTTTTACCTCACTACTACTGCTGTGCTTCTTATCTGTTTATGATTTACCATGTTGATTTATTATACCACTAGTAAGTGCCAATGTCGACCCCTCGTCACTTACTTCTCCGTGGATTTCGTGTCGTGACATTTCATTTTTAGATGGAATGAAGAAAGTACATATCTATGCCTACATGTCAATGTGTACGTGAAGTCATGAATGACGTAATACCGTACAACATGAGGAAAAGGCATCTTTATGCATGTACGTCAAGTGTGCATGTCAAATGCAACGCAGTGATAAAACCATATGCATACTCTCCGTGTATCAATTCGCTCAATCCTCCCAGTCACTCAGTCCTCACAGTTACTCAGTCCTCCCAATCACTCAGTCCTTACAGTCACTAAGTCCTCCCAGTTACTCAGTCCTCCCAATCACTCAGTCCTCACAGTCACTAAGTCCTCCCAGTTACTCAGTCATCCCAATCACTCAGCACTCACTCTCGACACTCGCACTCAGTAGGTACCTGCGCTCACTGTGGTTGTGCAGACTCCGGAGGGGAAGATCCAGCCTAAATGCTATAAACATAGTTCCTAACATGGATCACAACTCAATTACTCTAACACGTAGAAATCACATGGATAAAAACAAGATTAGGTAACAACACAGTATCACATAAACAACCGAGTCATAATTGACACGGTGCACGCCCACACGCCCGTCACCTAGCATGTGCGTCACCTCAACACCAAACACATATCATGTATATTCAAGGGTTCATACCCTTAGCACCAAGTTTAGAAGTGTTACTTACCTTGAACGAGCCTAATCCAATACCGAGCAAGCCAAACAATACTCTAAATATGCCATCCCACGCGCATCAACCTTTGAACGGCTCGAAACTAGCCAAAAGCAACTCAAATACATCAATTAATTCCTAAGGAAACAAACTCAATCGATAAAGGTCGAATCTTTAATCACAAGTCCCAAAGTCAACAACAAAGTAAAAATCTGGGCCCACACTTCAGAACCTGACAAAACTTATAAAATTCGACAACCCATTCAATTATGAGTCCAACCATACTAGCTTCACTCAAATCCGACTCCGAATCGACGTTCAAAATCCAAATATTCAGTTTATGAAATTTTAGAAAAAAACCGTTAATTTCTCTTTTAGATTCACCATTTAAATATCAAAATAAAAAATACAATCATGTAAAATAATCAAAACCGAGTCAAATATATCTATCTCAATTCAAATCCGACTTCAAATCGACCTCTAAATCCATAAATTTCATCCCCTTGAGTTTTAGGGATAAAACCCACAAATCTCCAATCAAAACATGAGTTAATTCATAAATGAACTAGAATAATAATGTTAAAATACAAAATCTGAGGTTAGATTCGTGGAGGAGCCAGAATATTTCCTAAGGAGAGTCAAAATATAAATAAGTAAGCATATGAAAAAATTTAAGAAGAGTCAACACATAGTATATATGCATAAAAATAAAATATTTAACCTATTTAGACTGTGTAATGTTCCGACGAAGGGGTGTCAATTGACTCCTCTTTCCAATGAGTGGCTCCTCCACTGGATTAGATACTGACTGCTATGAAAACATGAGAAGATCACCGCAAAAATCACCTCAAACGAAGCTCCAGAACTCAAGATATGCTCCGAATACTAAATACATGCAGTCTGATTTTTTTAATACACAAGGAAATTCGCTTCTGCCCTCAAAATCTGCACATGCGGGTCACCAGAAGAATATATACCCGATCAGTCAGAAACCTTCCAATTGATCCCATCCAGGAGAAAATCACAATACGCAACATGCTCCTCACGCCGGTAGGAAATATCCATCTCAAACCATGCTAAAAACCGTCGAAAACTCATCGAAACCCATTTGCACATAACCAAGCCATCAGAACTGAATCTCTCCAACTCAACCAAGCCACGCAGGTCACCAACCCAAGAGTATTGCCACCAAAACACCTGTAGAGCCCCACCCATCATAAGTACCCAAAGAACTGATCATACCCATTACTATATTGATCCAACCTACTACCAAGTTGTCCTATTTCTCTGAGTTCCTTCCGCAATACCCTCAAGTTGAAACTTCTTCTTGCCAGAACACAACGATCCTTACCCAAAGTTCACCACAAGAGATCCCACCATGAAACCACACCGCACAAAGGCCCATCATATCTTGTACTCCCTCTTAAGTACCCCAAAAGTACCACAATCGAGACACCCACGCTGAAGAGACCTTATTTGAATCTAAATTGTTTTCTTCACCTTCCTGATATTGAAATGTAGAATCCATAATGATATAGAAATATCGTAGGTCCCGACACCATCCGATTCAAATATCAAATTCTAGCCATATGCAAGTCCGAAAAATTCTCAATTGCCACATATAAATCCTGCATCCATTAGAACCTTCTCGAGAGTCATCCACTCAGCTCAAATCTCAATTGCACCGCCCTTGGCGGAACGACCTGTGCCCCATTAGCACGACAACACATAAAGAAGTAATCCACACCTCTAAGTAGTCGAGTAAATCATTTTCTTGGTACATTATATCCATCACGAATAACAACCCTAGACCATTTCCAAGACTACCATATATCCATAAGGGGTAATACATCATGTATATAGAAATTTCTTACTCAAGTCATCCTCAAAAACCAACCTCTGGGAGTCATAACCTACCCACAAGTATGCCTCAGACCGAAACCAATACAACACATAACCATGCAATCAAATCGTCGATAGCAGACTCCCCCACTTGGATTAAAGCCATATATCAAAACACTCAATAACTCACAATGCCCATACTTTATTACTGCCATAATACCGCGGTGAGATTCAACTAAATCCTCCATAAGCTCATGTAATACCAACCATAAAATACCTCAAATCATCCACTAAGTTCGCATTCATCCTTGTGACGGTCAGGTCTACTTTCTCAACCAATCCAAACTCAAATCGCAACACCTATAACCCAATAGTAGAAAATAAACTCTCCATACAACATCATAAGGATCACACATTCATAGACCACCCCGTAGAAGATAACCCATCTTCTTAGCCTCAAATTGGCATCTTTCTATACCCTTTCGCAGCCACAATTACTACGCAATCAGTTATTCCTTCCTGAGTCTGAACTTGTCAACAATATATGAGAATATGATTCGTGCCACAATTAAACAACATGAAAGATCCTTCAACACACACATAACTCGAGACTATATGTCACATCAAGACATAAATCAAGCACCCAATAGTACTTTTCGCATCTCAAGAAAACTCTTCTCAACATATTCAAACCATCTGAACATATCTCGCAATCACATCATACTCATCCTATAGCCATTCAACCACTCATCGAGCCACAAATTCCACTCATAGGGATACTACCAGGCATATGAGTCTAAAAGCATGTGCTCATACAACTGAAACTACCAAACCTAAGTTGTGGTCCATACCCGGCCTCAAGTTTTCCAGACTGGCCCATCACCAGCACACATAAAACACATCTCGTACCTCATCCATGGAATCACAAGCTGTCGATGCACAATTGATACCGGGCACTCACATATCCATATGAGTGAGTGGAAAATATTCAAAGTGATATGCTTCAAGATGAATCAATGTCGCATGATAAGGAAAGAAAGATGAGAAGTTTATCCTAAATGCCCTATAGCCTCTCGAAGATAGGTAAGGACATCATCATACCGGTCCATAAGACTCTACTAGACACTTGTTCATGACTCGTAGAACCTATGAACCTAGAGCTCTGATACCAACTTGTCACAACCCAAAATCCAACCCGTCGTGATGACACCTAACCCAATCTGCTAGGTAAGACAAATAACAATAAAATATAATATAATGAAAATTATAAGAGTCAAGAATGAAATATCTGAATTTTATACAACTCCCCAAGGACTGGTAGTACAAATCATGAGCTTCTAAGAATTAGAGTTTACAAAGTTGGAATGAAATAAATACATCATTTGTTTGAAATATATATGAACAGATTAATAATTCTAAAGCTACAAAGAATAAGAAGCAGCTATGACCGAAACGCAGGTACATCTTCAATGCTAGATCCCGCCATACACAGCATCCAAAATATGTACGTAAGGTGCAGAAGGGTAGTATGAGTACAACCGACCCCATGTACTCAATAAGTAACAAATAAAACCTTAGGTTGAAAGCAATGACAAGCTCGGACAAAGGTCAGGGTCTAACACCAACAGCTAAGAACAACTCATAACAATATAACTAAAGCAGTACAGGTAATAACTCAAAGATATAATGCTCAACTCATTCATAGTTCTGGAAAATAGACACGTTTTTCAAGTATAATAATGAAAACCCAAATATTTTACTGAAATCACCAAAATATGAGTAAATTTAAAAAACTGTGATTTTTCCCAAAACATTTCAACAACAGGTAGGATGTTTCATTTTTAGATGGCATGAGGAAAGTACATCGCTATGCTTACATGTCAATGTGTACATGAAGTCATGAATGATGCAATACCATACATCACGAGGAAAAAGCATCTATATGTATGTATGTCAAGTGTGCATGTTAACGAGCTAAAAGAACAACACAAATTTATGCTCGCTAGTCCAATATAGTATAGAAAATATCGTATCCATAGGGATTGGAGTTAAACAGTGTTTTCGTAGTTTAGATCTTTATTGCTATTCAAGATGATCAACAATTTAGATTTGTGTGAATTAAAACTAACATTAACTAAAAGTCTCACTATTGGTTCATGACAATTGCAACAAGAGTAAGTAAGAAGATATCAAGGGGAGAAAATAGGGGTTGATTGGATATGTGCAAGATACTTGTTTGGGAATTAACTCTACTTCACTTCTATGGTACAAGTGAGTCTCTCGGATTCACTCTATTATATTCAAACATTCAGTAGAAACTCCTCTATCGATTAAGTCTCAATCTTACGATATGAACTAAGTTAAGATTGGTGAATATATGCAAAAATTCGTAATGGATTGATCCTTAGGAGAACCTCTTTCGATTATCCTCCTAACTAGGTCTAAACATTAATTCAACTAGTCTCTTTCGATTACTAACAAGAATCAATGAATTAAAATAATAAGATAATGCATAACATAACAAATTATGCCTCTTTCGATTACATAAACAAGTGAATATATATGCAACAATAAAAATACCCAAAACAATTCAATACATAAAACTAGAGTTAATATCCACAAACAATTCTCAAAACACTAAATCCATCAATCCCTAAGGAAGAATTACTCCATGGATATGGATAAATTCATCATAATTAAGTTTAAGTCAAAGAAAAACATAAAACATCCAAACCCTTGTCTTGAGTGGGGATGAATGGTGAAATCCTTGTGCTCTTGCTTCTCTCTCTTCTCCTTCACTTCCTTAGGTCTAAATTATGTCAAAAGTCCTCAGAATACCATTTTTCTATGTATATATACCAAGTAGGGTCGGGCCCAAACAAATACACCTTCTCGTATGCAAGAAAGGACACTTGTACGGAGTTGGACGTGCGCGGCCGCGCACCTGTAAGTGTGCCCGCGCACTTGGCCGCGCACTTTTCTCACTGTTCGGCCCCATATGCGCGGCCCGCGCACTTTCTGTTCTATTGGGAATTTGAAAACATGTAAAACATGAAAGTTGTAGAACTTTGAATTATGTTTCCAACAACATATTGTGGAGATCAAACGGAGTTCCGAGGTAAAGGTTATGTTTCTTTTACTAGACACTGTGCAATATACCTGCTCGATTCTTCGTTTCGATCCACTATCATCCGTTGATCCCGAACACAATCCCGGCTTAAATCCTTGGGCTTTTACTCAGACTTCAAAGCTTCAAATCACTAGAATTCATTCCATAACATCTACACAGCTCGGAATCACTCCTACAAGGCATAAAACACACAATTAGTGCAAAACACTAGCGATTAAAGCTCAAACTCAACTAAAGTGCAGTAAATTGGAATGTAATAATCTACTAAAACATGAGATTATGTCCTACCATCAACACCCCACACTTAAACCACTGCTCGTTGTCGAGCAATCAAACCATACTCTATATAGACACAATCTTACTAAGTAACTCTCCTAACTCATCATGCCAAGAATATTTAAAATAGACTAAGCACAATAGTGTAACATCTTCACCTCAAGATTTGACTCACAAGTACCACGCATTATTCACAACTCACTCACTTACTCTAACATAGAGGTCAATGACATTACCTTTCCTTTATGAATCATGTGCCCTCACACAACAATAGAGAGTAGTTCCACACACAATAAAAATTAAGAACAATCAGGAACTTAAGATAGAAAGAATTCACTCACTCTCAGAAACAACATTCATATGCCACAAAAGATGAACCATAGGCTTTCCCGTAGCGTACTACTCTACTAATTGAGCTCATTCAGTCAAGGATCAAGTAGGACGTTTAGCTGGTTGTAATGTAGGTTGTGGGACAGGTAGGATATATTTAGATATAAGAGTGATTACATCTCTTTAAGCACTTTAATATATAGATTTCATAGTTCAAACCCCAAACTTATGTCAAACCATACTCCACCTTGACATCAACATGCATTAACTCCCCAAATTATTTAAGCACCATTACATCAAGAGTTACCACTTATCAATGAATCTCGTTCACAACAATACAACTATTTTTTAATTTTCTTTTTCAACTCAAGTGGCTCTTATTTTTTTCAATTCATTGCACCTTTCTCCTTATTTCAATAGTTTCACTCAAAAGCCAAACCAACTACCCTACACTTCAACTTTTACAAATTTTCTAATAATTTCAAGTGCTCACGAAAGGTAATTGGTTCAAATATATGATCAATTCAAACAATTAGGTAAGGCTTGTAATGTGGTTGCCAAAGAAATAGGATTATAGGTTCAATGGGGTTAACTACAATTACATATCAATTAGGTGGGTAATAGAATATAACTGGCTCAACAAAAAAAAAGCTTAAATCACTTCCAAGACTGAATAAAACTACTATTTTGCTTTGCAAACACACGGGGTAAGTTCTAGACATCAAATTCAATGTACAGAATAACACAAAAATATCTCACACACATGGCACATAACTCACTCAGGAATGGTCTCATCAAGACACTCTAGTCAAAGCAATTAAGCAAAGTTAAGCTCATACAAAATTAAGGCACTTATCCAAGAGTCAAAATTTGATCATAAGCGTCACAACTAAACCACTTACTATTCTCAAGGCATAACAAAGTCAAGAGGGCATTGCTTTCAATTCAAATCATAGCACAAGGTTCCCTTGTTACACCCTATATTATTTTTTGTACGTAAAACTGCGTCGTGAGCAAACTAGTGTAGGACCCAAAAAAACAAAAAATGAGATCATCTTTGAAAATATATAAAGCAATTTAATCATGTTACCTCAGAAGTTACA
>AWOL01S0150966.1:0-10969 GCA_000715115.1 Nicotiana otophora
CTCAATCACTCGGTACTGTATATGGCCAATCCGGCACAGGGAAGATCCATCCCGGAATATACATATCAACTGATCATCAGTCACCCAGTACCGAGTAGGGCCAATCCAGGCCATGGAGAAGATCCATCTCCAGGTATATAATGATTCGGACAAGATCCATGTCCAGGGAAGATCTATCCCTCAATAATATCAACCGCGCTCACTGGGGGTGTGCAGACTACGGAGGGGCTCCTACAGCCCAAGCGCGATAATTCGCACGGACAACTCACGTACTGCACGGACAATATCCTCACAAACAGGCCCCCCACCTCACTCAGTCATCAATCCCTCCAGTATCACTCACAGGCTCACAATGTCCTTAAACTAGCCCGACAGCAATGATATGATGTATCAATAAATAACAACTGAGACTGAGATATGATATGAATGCATGAATATGACTGAGTACGAAATATCACTGAAAACAGTGAAATAGCAGCAATAAACGACCACTATAGGTCCTAGCAGTATCTTCATAAAGCCTAAATATGGTATCTAGCATGATTCTTCATAAAGCCTAAATATGGTATCTAGCATGATTAACAGCTCAATTATTTTATCACATGGTGAAAACACGGACATCAACAAAGTAGGACCACTATACAGTGCCATGAAAACAACAGAGTCCCAATTTACACGGTGAACGCCCACATGTCCGTCAACTAGCATGTACGTCACCTCAACACAAATCACATAATACGTATTTCGGGGTTTCATACCCTCAACTCCAAGATTAGAAGAGTTACTTACCTCGAACAAGACGAATCCAATTTCGAGCAAGATCAAAATGCTCTAAAACTCCCATTCTGCACGTATCAACTTCTGAACAGCTCGACTCTAGCCACAATAAATTTGATTCAGTCCACACAATTTATAGGACTTAATTCCATATCAAAATACTAATATTTTCCCACAAAATTTAAAATTACACTCCAAAAATTGCCCGTGGGCCCCATGTCTTGGAATCCGACGAAACTCACAAAATCCGACAATCCATCCAATTACAAGTTCAACCATACCAATTTCACTCAAATCCGACTCCGAATCGGTGTTCAAATCTCAAAAATTTATCTGATTTCTCTCAAAAAATCAATATTCTAACACTGAAAACGAAGATTAATTCATGGAATATAATCATAAGGGAGTCAAGAACACTTACCCAAAGTTGTGTGGAAAAATTCCTCTCCAAAATCGCCCAAACCGAGCTCCAAAATCCGAAAATGGGTGAAAATATCGAACCCTCGAACTTAAAGGGTTCTGCCCAAGATTTTCGTTTCTGCAAAATTTGGACCGCATCTGCGCCTATCGCAGGTGCAGAAAACCCATCGCACCTGCGGCTCAACCTCGCTTCTGTGCCCTTCAGCCCGCTTCTGCGACCATCGCAAGTGCGGGAATGTCTTCGCACCTGCAACCTCTGCCCAGCCCTTCCTTGTCGCTTCTGCGATGCATTTCGCGCTTCTGCGTGCGCGCACCTGCGGTGCCCACTCCGCAGGTGCGGTTAGCAGCAACACTTCAACTGCTTCATCAACTCAAAATCAAACCCGTTAACCACCCGAAAACAACCCGAGGCTCCCGGGACCTCAAACAAACATACCAACAAGTCTTATAATATCATACGAACTTAGTCGAATCTTCAAATCACCTCCAACAACATTGAAAATACAAATTACACACGGATTCAAGCCTAAGAAACTTTGAAATTCTCAAATTCTATAAACGACGCCGAAACCTGTCAAATCACGTCCGATTGACTTCAAATTTTGCACACAAGTCACATTTCGCATTACGGACCTATTCCAATTTCCAGAATCGGATTCCGACCCCGATATCAAAAAGTCAATCCCCCGGTCAAACTTTCCAAAAATTCAACTTTCGTCATTTCAATCCTAATTCCACTACAGACCTCTAAATAATTTTCCGGACACACTCCTAAGTTTAAAATTCACCATACAGAGCTATTGGAATTATCAGAATTCAAATCCTATGTCGTTTACACATAAGTCGACTTTTCCAACTTAAGTTTTTTATTTTGAGACTAAGTGTCTCAATTCATTCCGAAATCTCTCCAGACCCAAACTAACTAATCCAATAGGTCATAATACAGTTATAAATCACAAATAGAGTAGTAAATGGGGGAACAGGGATGTAATACTCAAACCGACCGATCGGGTCGTTACACAGGGTGAGGTTAAAGAAAAAGATATTAAGAAAAGATCCAGATCTTTAAAAAATTGGAGAAAAGAGATGAACATAGTGAAAAAAATAAAAAATTAAAAAAAAAAAACTTCTATCCAAGTCTGAAATATACCATTGGTCTTACAATGTATTACTACATAATATTTAAATTATTTTCTCTTGGCTTTTGTCTGTAAAATATTGGCATAAATCATCTATTATACATTCTACTAAAACTCTAAATGATATATTTTACGGTGGAAAGAATATTAAATTATTTTTTTCAAAATATACTCTATCCATACTAGTGTGTTCTACTAATGTTTGTGGCTTAAATAAAAGATTACCTAACATTGTCTAGGAATAAGTGTCTCAGGGGTGTTGCTTTGATGCCTTTTCCCTTGTCTTCAGTCTTGGAGTCGCAGAAGCAGGAAGGCGACCGCAGAAGCGGAGGAAGGCCAGCCTTGGAAAACACCGCAGATGCGATGGATTCTCCGCAGAAGCGGAACTGCAGATGCGGTTAAGTATCCGCAGGTGCGAAAGCACTGTACATATTATAAAACAGAGGGGTTCCGACATTTTTGTCATTTTGGACCTTTCAAGCACAGTTTGGGGCGATGGTTCAGAGTAAATTTATGGGAAAACTTTAGATAAGTCACTTGTGATCATTGTTAGTCAATAATATTGAATTACCATTGAGTATTTCAACTAGATTACGTGTTGTTGAAGTGAAATTCAAAGATTTGGACCTAGAAATTTGAAAATAAGATTTAAGGATTTGAAGGTCGAGTTGATGTCGGAATTTGGTATGATTGGACTCGTGGTTGAAGGGACGTTTATATTTTATAACTTTTGTCGGGTTCCGAGACGTGGTCCCCACTGATAAGTTTTTAGTTAAATTTTGGATGTTGGTTGAAAAAATTAGTATTTTCATATGGAATTAATTCCTATAATTTGTGTTGACTGTATCGAATTAATTGTGACTAGATTCGAGGCGTTTGGAAGCCGATTCACAAGGCAGAGGCATATTGGAATAAAGAATTACACGGTTTGAGGTAAGTAACACTTCTAAACTTAGTGCTGAGGGTATGAAACCCCGAATTTCATGTTATGTGTTTGATGTTGAGGTGACACACATGCTAGGTGACGGGCGTGTGGGCGTTCACCGTGTGAATTGTAACTCTGTTATTACTGTGGTACTATGTAGTTATCTAAACTTATCTGTAATCATGAAATCTCTACGTACTAGAGTTATTGAGCTGTGATCCATGTTAGAAACCATGTCTAGGCTACATGTTTATTCTGTTGGGACCCACTGAGGTCATTACTACTGTTGAGTTATTTGCTTACATTGCAATTTCATACTCAGTTATGTTCATTCATTTCATATCATATCTCAATCTCTGTTGCTATATATTGACACATCATATCATCATTTTTGGGCTAGTTTCATGGAATTGTGGGCCCGTGAGACTGGAGAGATTGATGACTGAGTAAGGCCGAGGGCCTGATTGTAAGGTTATGGATATTGTGGCACGTGAGTTTTCTGTGCAACACGTGAGTTGTCCGTGCGGATCTAGATAGTTATACTATAGCACGTGAGTTGTCCGTGCGGATCCAGATACTTATACTATAGCACATGAGTTGTCCGTGTGGTTTATAGCACTTGGGCTGAAGGAGCCCATTCGGAGTTTGCACACACCCCCAGTGAGCGCAGGTACCTATTGAGTGTGAGTGTGGGTGCCGAGCGCAAGTGTTGAGTGACTGGGAGGATTGAGTGGATTGATACTCTGAGAGTATGCATATGGTTTTATCACTGAGCTGCATTGTATTCGACATGAACACTTGACATACAGTCATAGAGATATTTTTTCCTCATGTTGTACTATATTGCGTCATTCATGACTTCACATACACGCTGACATGTAGGCATAAAGATATGCTTCTCTCATGCCATTTTAAAAAATGAAACATTTATCTGTTGAAAGTTTTGGAAAAAAATCACAGTTTTACAAACGTAATCATATTTTGGTGACTTCGGTAAAAGATTTGGGTTTTCGCTGATATACTTGAAAAATATGCCTATTTTCTGGAACTGTGAACGAGCTGAGCAATACATCTCTGATTTACTTCTATTATCACTTTTATTATGTTGTTATGAACTGTTGTTTGGCTATTAGTGTTGGACTCTGACCTTTCTCCCAGCTCGTCACTACTTTCAACCTAATGTTAGGTTTGTTACTTATTGAGTACATGGGGTCGGTTGTACTCATACTACACTTCGGCATCTTGCGTGCAGATTTTAGGTGTTGATGATGTTGTACATGGCGGGAGATGGATCTGAAAATGTACCTGCATTCCAGTGATTGTTGCCTCTTGTTCCTGGTAGCTTTAGAATTTTGAATTTGTTCATGTATATTTCAAACAGATGACGTATTTTTAGGTCACACCATTTTTGTAAATTCTAATCTTAGAAGTTCATGATTTGTACTACCAGTCCTTGGGGAGTGTATTAGAGTCAGTTAAATATTAATTGAATCGGATATTTATAAGTTGGCTTACCTAACGGGTTGGGTTAGGTGTCATCACAACTAGTTTGATTTTGGGTCTTGACACTCCTTCCTCACCCAAAAATAAAGCACCTAGAAGTCTCCCTCCCATCCCCAGCCACTGTGCCGCCGACACCCACTTCCTCCTCCGCCATCACTGCTCCGCCGACAACCATAGCACACTGGTCATCCTCCGCCACGCAAAATCAAACCCATTCTCCTAGCATTTCAAGGTTAGTTATCTACATTTTTGAATTTAAGTAATTTTAATTATTTTAATTGTATAAATTAGAGTTTAGTTAATGTTTAATTAAATTTAGGGTTTACTCTTATTGTTTATGTTTATGCTAGAATTTCTATGTTAGAAGATTAAATTATACTAGGGTTACAACTTATGATAGATTTTGTTAAATATTTAAATTTTTAATTTTTATTTTACAAAGTTATATGCATGACTTAATACAAAGATAATTAGATTGTAAATCCTTTAAAAGTAGAATTTATTTAGGGATATATGTGAACTTTCAAATTACTTCTTTTAATTAATTTTTAAAAGAATTTATTTAGGGATATATGTGAACTTTCAAATTACTTCTTTTAATTGAATTTTAAAAGAACTTATTTAGGGATATATGTGAACTTTCAAATTACTTCTTTTAATTGAATTTAAAAAGAACTTATTTAGGGATATATGTGAACTTTCAAATTAATATAGCATGCAATTTATTTGTTCTCTGTGTAGATGGAATATCGTAGTTGGATGTATAATAGGAATTATCCTAATCGTCGGGTTTTTAGGAAGGAATATATAGAAGGGGTTAATGAATTTATTAGGCATGCAATATCACTTGAACTATTTCAAATCGAAGGGATGATTAGGTGTCCTTGTGTGCAAGTGTTTGCATATTTTTGGATCGGAGAATGTTAAGACTCATCTTTATAAAAAAGGGTTTATAGATAATTATTTTGAAGGGAAGCCTTGGCGTAACTGGTAAAGTTGCTGTCATGTGACCAGGAGGTCACGGGTGCAAGCCGTAGAAACAACCTCTTGCAGTAATGCAGGGTAAGGCTGCATACTATAGACCCTTGTGGTCTGGCCCTTCTCTGGACCCCGCGCATAGCGGGAGCTTAGTGCACCGGGCTGTCCTTTTAGTCATTGAGAGGTTGATGGTAGTGATGATGTATTTCATAACATAATTATTGGTGAAAGTAGTAGGTCGGTGGGGAATAACGTTTAACATCCTAGATACCATGAAATGGTTGCAGATGCTTTTGGGATGCACTTCGAGTTTGAACCCTATGAAAGTGTTGAACAAGCTCCTAACGAAGAGGCAAAATATTTTTATGAACAATTAGAGGCCGCTAGTCGTCCATTAAGTGAAGGAAGTATGCACTCTCAGTTGTTTGTTGCGATTAGATTATTAAGTATGAAATTAGATACCAATATTTTTCAAGTGGGAATGAATTATTTCATGCAAGTGGTTTGACCCAACACCTAGAAGAGGTACAAATATATACTCGCAGTACAACATAATTTAGGTTAATAAAAAGAGGAAGTATGATCACTATGATCCTTTTATAATTGCAGAAAAAGTTAGGCAAGTATATTATGCTCCATATCCATTGCGAAGGGATAATGCTGATTGGTTGATTGTAACCAAAACTAGGTATGTTGGCAGGGTGGAAGTTGAGAATGTGCTAGATGTTGCTTTCCAAAATGATACCCCAAGTGTTAACCAAATGGTGGATGATCAGTTAGAAAATGACTTGGAGCATCCTCAACGCATATTAGAAGAAGTTGATATGGAGGAAATAACAATCATAGAAAATGAGGACAGAGAATCAGCTGATGAAAATGAAATAAGTGAAGAGGAAGAATTTTTGGACGAGGAAGGATACTTCGAAGATGACTAGCATGTTAGTTTTTTCAAGCGCTCTCAACTTATATAGATTTATATTCTCAATTCTAATATTTTCTTTAATTTATGCAGATGACCGGTAGGGGTCGAGGTAGGTCTAGGAAGGATAAGAGGCCTATTGATCATGAGGATAGTGCTACACCCTCGCTTCCTTCCACTCCACATTTGCATCCCTCCGTTGCTGATGGTTGGCATCAATCTTCTAGGCACACATCTTTTTCACCACATCTATCTACTCATCAGACTACCTACCATTCACCCTCCCAGTAGTATTCTTACAATTCTCTATCACAGGGCTATACTCCGCTTCCTCCACATGATCCTGCATATAGTTACATGGGTCCATCGAGTCAGCAGTCACATGGCCATGTGGTGATATGCCCATCATCTGCTTCATTTGCTTCACCACCAGATAGATCGCATCCATCTACATTTCAGCCATCTGGATCGCAGCAATGGTTTGGATCACAACAGGTGTCTAGATCGCAGTAGAGGTCTAGATCGCATCCATCTTCATCAGCGACCACGCCTACCTCTCCATCGAGTTTGTCTCCTAACATTTCTAGACTTCGCCTTCGGGATAGTAGCGCTGAGCCAGATGCCTCCCCTTCTACGCACACTTCAGATTCATCGGAGGAGGATGACCAGAGGAAGTGCGGTATGATCATTATCATAGGATGATCATCAGACCTGAGGGAAATCGGTGAGATTTATTTATTAATTCTTTATTTTTGCTGAATTATAATAGCTAATCTTGTTTATTTAATGTAATTACTATATTGCAGGTTCATAGCTAGTCATCAGACTATAAAGATAATCACTGAAGCTCTTGGCCGGTTGTATGATGCACCCTATGCAACTTGGAGTGAATTTCCACAGGAGCTCGTGGGGAAAATTTTCAACCAATTTAAGGCTTTAATACAATTCTTATCTATTTAAGCATTATATTAACAATAATTTCATCTAACATTACACACTTCATTTGCAGACTAAGTGTGCCTGGGAAGGCCGGCATAATAGTGCCATTCTTGCAAATGTTGAGTTCAAATATCGTAAGAGACTATATTATTCCTTTTGTTCTGCTGGGAAGAAGAGCAAGAAGCCTTCATGGGTTCTACCGCACATATGGGAGGATCTGATGAGGCAGTGAACTACTGAGAAATTCGATAAGATGAGTGAACAGGGAAAGAAGGCCCGATCATTTGAGAAGGGTGGCTCCTTGCACTGTGTGGGTGCAAGGAGCATGTGCACTGCGAGGAGACTACTGGTAATTCCTTACGATATTCCTTACAATTAAAGTGACATTAATCGAAATGGGATTATTTTATTCAATTTCAAAGTCGCCACTTAGAATGTTTGTTATGGTGTCCCAAGTCACCAGTTTATTTTTAAAATCCCAAATCGAGAAAAATTGACTCTTATCTACTGTCTGCGAACACAGAAGACCGGGTAAGGAATTTTGTTAACCCGAGAGAAAGTGTGGGGCACTCTCGGATTCCGTGGTTTTAGCACGGTCGCTTTACAATCATATACCTAGCTTAATTAATAGATTATCACGTGTTTTAGAACCTATGTGCGTTTTATTCTCTTACTGCTTTTAGTTACTTAATTATTAGAGTATGAAATTATCTTCGAAATGGATCACGTGTGTGTGAATACATTTTATTTGGCGCGTCAAAGTCATGTCACGCGTACGTGTATACAACCAATAGCACCTTATTTTTATTAAGATTGTTTCGCCCAAAGTTGTGCGAACGCATACCTTGGTTTTAATTTTGGGAACCGTAATTATGTCACACGAACATATACATAATCACGATAATTTGATTAATTAGGGATGTGCCTAAAAGCATACTAGCGTTAGTGGAAAGAGATGACACTTATTCTTATTTGCATTTGGGTCAGCTCCATTGTCTTTTCATGTAATCTAATTCCCCTAACATTAATTACTACTTCCAATTTAAGTGAATATTTTAAAATTTATCTCAAATTCGACAAACAATTTGATAGAACATACATTAATTCTAATTTAACTACTAGTAATGAACACAAGTCAATTTGTTCTCCACTCAAACTCATGGCCCAGTGAGTGACTAACCAAATTCAGCCTAAAGCTTTAGTTGTAAACAAAGTAGGACGAACATATACCTTTTTGTGATTTTTAATTTTCTTAAAGAAAACCTATAAAGGTGAAATAAAGCTAAAATATCAAGATTAAACTTAAAAGATATTTAAATGCTAAAAAGTGATGAAAATAGTTAAATATGGTCAAAAATTAGGTGCTCACAACAATTTAATGTCCTTCAAAGTCAGCTGGCCAATCTTCTTGCTAGTGGTGCTTTCCCATTCCCCGGACTCGTGAGCCTTCCCTAGATGTGTCTCCTTCTCATCGTGATCCTTCGAACCATGCCGACGATGAAGGTTCTAGTAGTGGAGATGAAGATGATGTAGTACAAAACACTCATTGAATGGAGTATATTTATTGCTAAACAAAGTCTTGAACTTGTGAATATTTAGTTGGAATAATTTTCAATGATAATTGTATTATTGATATTATTTTGTTATTGAACATTTGTATTGTTGTTGTTGTTGTTGGCGTTGTTATTGTGGTTGTTATTAGCATTGTTGTTGTAGTAGGCATTGGTTAATTGTTGTTGTTGTTGGTTAATTATTGTTGTTGGTTAATTGTGGTTGAACAACATTATAAGATGGTTATTGATTGTAATTGGCAGGTGGTGTAGCTTAAAAGCAGCCATATTCTGTCTGGTTTTTACCCAGAAAACCGACCGACTTCCGACCGATTTCGGTCAGAATTCTCATATTAAAACCCACAAATTCATAATTTTCGATCGACTTCGGTCGATAATTTCAGTGTGCAATCTGCAGAAATTTGAAATTACCGACCGAAGTCGGTCGAAAATAACTTCTTTTTTTTTAATAATTCCGATCGATTTCGGTTGGTCTGTTAAAATTTAAAAAGAAATACAAAATTATCAAATAGTTATATTTCCGACCGAAATCGGTTGCTATTTTGATAAAAAATAATTTACATATTACCGACCAATTTTGGTTGGTATATTTATTTTTCCAACAAAAGTTATCGGATAAAGTGGTCAAACTTTGGTTTAATTAACCGGCTGACTTTGGTCGAAAATTGCGACCGTCTTCGGTCGCCATACCTTAGCGACCACTATTTTTTTGATGAATTAAAATCGGTCGGTTTTCCTATATTTCCGACCGATTTCGGTCGATTTTCTTGGGTAATTTTTGACAGTTTTCTAGTAGTGAGGCAAAAATTAGATATCCATCAATAAAAGGTCAAGTACTTGTGGTTTGTCTTGTTTCCCACATAAGAAAATACAATCCTGGTATAAACGTCTCATAACTGATATACAATATTACTTTTCAGTATAAAGTTTTGCAGTATAATGTTTGGTGTATAACAAATAGAATGTTCTACCATTTTCAGTTCCAGCATTATTAATATTTGCATAACTTATACATAATTCATGTATTACTTTATTATGTGGATATAATATGGAATAAGAAAAACTGTATTAGCAATACCAGACCAAAGCACATATAATAGTAAAAATACCCTTAAATTAGGCACCTGGTTAGTAAATAAAAATATAAATAAAAATATATACTAATTAGTAAAGCTACTCCTTTTTTTATTTAGTTTCAATATTATTATTCACCGCGTAACCATGTATGTATTATTAATTGCATAAGAATCCCTGTATTTTAATCCTATATAACTAGTCCATGAACGAAAGACACCTTAGTTTATTATTCCAATTGGATGGCATAACTCGCCGAAAGCATATGGTGCTTTTGTTGTATTTGATTCTGTCTGTAGGTAGACAAATGAGTAACTATTCAGAACAATGAACAGTCAGAAACAAGTTTCATATAAAAGTAAAACAAGTGTGTCTGAAACTCAACCTTAATGAAGGCTTCTGGATTAGGGCAGTTCTGTTTCTTTGATCATGTTTAGAAAGTTCAGCAGTCATGCCTGCATCAATGAAAACAACTTGCTTGGGTTACCCGAACAAGAATGTTTCCAGGATGCATGTCAGCATGAATGAAGTTATCCACCTGGACAGGGAAAGAAATTATCATATAAAAGGAACAAAACCTTGAGCAAGCAAAATCTCCACTATATGGCTTACTTTGTTGAGGATTTAGATATGCAATTACAGATGTTTATTTGTTTTGATAAATTATTTATTTTGACACTAGCTCATAATGTTCTCTCCAGCCCAAGCAGACCTCCTCAACATC
>AWOL01S0150970.1:3811-14119 GCA_000715115.1 Nicotiana otophora
GGGGAGCCCGGTGGAAAAGAGACCGCTCCCGGTGATAACCCAGAAGCTTAGCCCTTAGTTTCTATGTTGCAATTAATCATGTGAACAATCTTTGTATATATATATACAAATATCTTTTTTCTTTTACTGACTTTCTTCCCTTTTCTTTCCTTGTGAAGATTTCATTCATGCCTTGAGAATGTTTTCATAAGGATTTTGGCAATTTCATCGAATTCGAACTTCATAGCCTTTATGACCGAGTGAGTGTTTGCTCGAACTTGAAATACAAGTAGCCCGTAAGCTTAGTAGTCGAGTGTATGTTTCAAACTCGAAATAATGTAGCTCGAAGGCTTAGTAATCGAGTGACTGATTCGAACTCGAAGTAATATAGCATGTAGGCGTAGTAGTCGAGTGAATGTTTCGAACTCAAAGTTATGTAGCCCGTAGGCGTAGTAGTCGAGTGAATGTTTCGAACTCGAAGTAATGTAGCCCGTAGGCATATTAGTCGAGTGAATGTTCGAACTCGAAGTAATGTAGCCCACAGGCGTAATGGTCGAGTGAATGTTTCGAACTTGAAGTAATGTCGCCCGTAGGCATAGTAGTCGAGCGAATGTTTCGAACTCGAAGTAATGTAGCCCATAGGCATAATGGTCGAGTGAATATTTCGAACTCGAAGTAATGTCGCCCATAGGCGTAGTAGTCGAGCAAATGTTTCGAACTCAAAGTAATGTTACCCGTAGGTGTAGTGGTCGAGTGAATGTTTCGAACTTGAAGTAATGTAGCACATAGGCGTAGTGGTCGAGTAAATGTTTCGAACTCGATGTAATGTAGCCCGTAGGCATAGTGGTCGAGTGAGTGCTTTCTCGAACTCGAAATAAAAGTAGCCCGTAGGCTTAGTAGTCGAGTGAGTGCTTTCTCGAACTCGAAATAAAAGTAGCCCGTAGGCTTAGTAGTCGAGTGAGTGCTTGCTCGAACCCGGAGATTTATCTCAATCCTGTTTGTGTAATAAATCTCGAAATAGAGGAAGTTTTCTTGGATATAATATATCGGTAAACAAAAACTTTCTTTGCAAGTCATTATACATGCGTTTATGTTTTCCGTCAGGGCTCGGGCCAACTACATAAGCATGGTTCGTTTTGACAATTTGGTTCTTACAACTTTTCCTATTGCAACCCTGTTGTTGTGAAATAACTTACTTGCATCAGAACTTGATATATTTGAGGGCTACGGCCCCCCATTATTCGAGGTCGATTGTAAAGAGGCCTCGGATACTATCATATTGTTTCCAAGTACAGCGCGATCATTGGTTGCCTCATTAAAAACCTTGCCAAAAAACCCATTTCGGATAAAATCGGTCTAAGGGAAAAAGAGTGCAACGCGTGCTTTCGGACCTAAGGTTTCGTATTGAAGGATCCATCTTAGCTCCTGGTCGGACTTCTGCAGGGGTTAGTTTTGAAATTTAAACAAATACGGGAGGGTTGTACCTTAGCAGTAGTATCGTTTAAGATGCGACACATTCCAATTGCTTGATAGTTGTTTGCTGTTTATAATGCCGAGCTTGTATGACTCCTTTTAGACATTTTCGAGAACCTGATATGGTCCTTCCCAGTTCGGTCCTAGTTTTCCTTCATTTGGATTTCTTGTATTGAGGGTGACTTTCCTTAGCACTACGTATCTTTCGATATAGTATCCTTCGATTATAATATCTTTCGATTCGTTGCTTTTGGGCGCGAATTGGACGAGAGTAGCTTCTCATTTTTTGTCCGATAATTCGAGGCTAGTGTTCATAGCCTCGTTATTTGATTCTTTTGTTGTATATCGAAATCTGGTACTGGGTTCGCCGACTTCGACTGGTATCAAGGCTTCATAGCCATATACTAAGGAGAACAGGGTTGCCCCCGTACTAGATTTTGATATCGTTCGATATGCCCAAAGGACTTCAGGTAGGATTTCTCTTCATTATCCTTTAGCGTCGTTCAACCTCTTCTTTAGGTTTTGAATGATAGTTTTGTTCGTTGATTCAGCCTGTCCATTCCCACTGGGGTGATATGGCGTTAATAATATCCTTCTTATTTTGTGGTCTTTGAAGAATTTCGTCACTTTGCTGCCGACAAATTGTTTTCCATTGTCACACACTATTTCGGCGGGTATACGGAATCGACATACGATATGATCCCAGATAAANTCAATATAGTATCCTTCGATTATAATATCTTTCGATTCGTTGCTTTTGGGCGGCGAATTGGACGAGAGCAACTTCTCATTTTTCGTCCGATAATTCGAGGCTAGTGTTCATAGCCTCGTTATTTGATTCTTTTGTTGTATATCGAAATATGGTACTGGGTTTGCCGACTTCGACTGGTATCAAGGCTTCATAGCCATATACTAAGGAGAACAGGGTTGCCCCCGTACTAGATTTTGATGTCGTTCGATATGCCCAAAGGACTTCGGGTAGGATTTCTCTCCATTATCCTTTAGCGTCGTTCAACCTCTTCTTTAGGTTTTGAATGATAGTTTTGTTCGTTGATTCAGCCTGTCCATTCCCACTAGGGTGATATGGCGTTAATAATATCCTTCTTATTTTGTGGTCTTTGAAGAATTTCGTCACTTTGCTGCCGACAAATTGTTTTCCATTGTCACACACTATTTCGGCGGGTATACAGAATCGACATACGATATGATCCCAGATAAAGTCTATAACCTCTTTCTCTCTTACTTTCTCGAACGCCTGTGGTTCAACCCATTTAGAGAAAGAGTCAGTCATAAACAAAATGAATTTAGCTTTACCTGAGGTCGATGGCAGAGGGCCGACGATATCCATTCCTCATTTCATGAATATCCAGGGGATAGGACTGAGTGAAGTTGCTCTCCGGGTTGATGGATCATTGGTGCAAACCTTTGACATTTGTCACATTTTCGAACAAATTCCTTTGCATCTTTGCCTATATCGATCCAATAATACCTTGACCTAATTATTTTTCGGACTAATGAATCGGCACCGGAGTGATTCTCACAAGTACCCTCGTGCACTTCACGTAGGATGTAATCAGTATCTCCCGGACCTAAGCATACTGCCAATGGTCCATCGAATGTTCTTCGGTGTAGCATTCCATCTGAAGCCAACGTGAATCAAGCATCTTTGGTTCGTAGAGCCCTTGAATATTTAGTGTCCGATGGGAGCTTTCCATTCCTTAAATATCCAATATACTTATTTCTCCAATCCCAGGTTAAGCTCGTAGAATTTATCTCGGCATGACCTTCTTCGATCATGGATCTCGAGAGTCGAACGTCAATCCCCGAGTTCAATTCACCTTCCTCGACCGATGATCCCAAATTCGCAAGGGCATCAGCCTCACAATGTTTCAACAATTTTTCCTGAATTGGACCATGTTAGGTGTTGTCCTAATTTTCATACCATATTTGGTTTTTCTATCTCTTGAAGGAAAGGGCAACATATTTACCATAATTGGGTTTTCCTTCTCGTAGAAGAAAATTATAAATCTTCCATATTGGCTAGTCCTTTTTCTTGTAGGGAAAGGTTTTAGACCTCTATAAATTAAGGATCCTTCCTTCTCATTTATCGGCATCCACAATGTAGCTATATTGGGTTTGAGAGTCGTGTTTAGGGGGAGAACTTTACGGGACAAGTGTTAGTGTGTCACTTGTGTTTGCCTCTTCGTGAGGTTGCTCTCTCGATATTTTGTACTCTCTTTTAATATAGTCGATTGCTCATCTCCGCCATGGACGTAGGTCAATTGACCGAACAACGTTAAATGTTTGTGTCTCTTTTAGTAGATTTCTCTTTTATTTTCTGATTTATCGTCGTTCAAGGTTTGCTTTACTAGCTCCTGCATGACACCTGATTATTTCGGTCCTAACAAGTGGTATCAGAGCGAGGTTCAAGACAGGTTCATCTTGGCGGATTCAGTTCTAGCCGCAACCTATTTGATGATAATCATGATTTTTGTCTGAAAAATTTCACCGGAGTACTACGCACATTGTGACAAACTTTGTGGTGGAGATTTGGAGATGCAACTTGTTGCAGGTTATGTGAAGAAGGTAGATCAAGTTTATTGTATCAGAAAATCCAGGCCAAGGGGGAGAATTGTTAGGTGTTGTCCTAATTTTCTTATCATATTTGGTTTTCCTATCTCTTGAAGGAAAGGGCAACATATTTACCATAATTGGGTTTTCCTTCTCGTAGAAGGAAATTATAAATCTTCCATATTGGCTAGTCCGTTTTCTTGTAGGGAAATGTTTTAGACCTCTATAAATTGAGGATACTCCCTTCTTATTCACCAGCATCTACAATGTAGCCATATCGGGTTTGAGAGTCGTGTTTAGGGGGAGAACTTTACGGGACAAGTGTTAGTGTGTCACTTGTGTTTGCCTCTTCATGAGGTTGCTCTCTTGATATTTTGTACTCTCTTTTAATATAGTGGATTGCTCATCTCCGCCGTGGACGTAGGTCAATTGACCGAAACACGTTAAATGTTTGTGTCTTTTTTTGGTAGATTTCTCTTTTACTTTCCGATTTATCGTCGTTCAAGGTTTGATTTTCTAGCTCCCGCATGACACCTGATTATTTCGGTCCTAACAGACCAAACCAACAAAAACTATATAAGTTTCTCTTCTACACAAGGAAGAAGAGATTAAATCTTACTTTAGCTATGGCAAGAAGGATGAGCAAAGGTAGACAAAAGATTGAAATGACAAAATGTCAAAAGAAAGCAACCTTCTTGTAACCTTCTCAAAACGTCGTTCTGGACTTTTCAAAAAAGCTAGTAAACTTTGTACACTTTGTGATGTTGAAATAGCCATTATTGTTTTCTCCCCTGGCCGTACAGTTTTCTCTTTTGGGTATCCTAATGTTGAGTCAATTATCGATCGTTTCCTTACTCGTAATATTCCTAGTATCACTACTGCAAATTCTTCTTCTACAACTTGTCAACTTGTTGAGGCTCACAGAACTGCAAATGTTCGCGAATTGAATAAGCAGCTCATGGAGATTCTCAATCAATTAGAGTTTGAGAAAAAACGTGAAGTTGAAATTGTGAAAATTAACAAGGCAAAAATAGGGAAGAATTGGTGGGAAAGGACAGTAAATGAACTTGGACATGCTGAATTGGAACAGTTGAAATTAGGAATGAAGGAACTCAAAAAAAGTGTTACAAAGCAAATGCAGAAAATATTTATTGAGTCATCAAATACTCCTGCATTTGTTTTTGGAGCTTCTTCATCAAATGGAGGCCAAGCTGATGTTAAAAATGTCACAGGCCTTGGACTTTCCATGGCCACTCACGGGCATACAATTCTTCCCTGATTAACTGAGTTAATCAAGAAATATTACAATTTTAGGTCAAGAGGTTAATCATATCGAGGCTTTAAATTAATTCTTTGTTCTAATATACTACTATATTTGAGTAATATCTAAAATGTTTATTTATTATACTATGCAATTTGTAAGACCAGATGTCAGGACAATATGCATATTAATTTAGGCTATTGTCGTGGTTTGGTGTTTTTATCATCCTAAAGTGAATAACGAACAAAACAGTTTACAGTGATTTCACTCCAAACTTATTCTGCATTGGGCTTAATTTTTCCCTGAAATATTGCTCCAGTAATTTTATACCTGTACCAAACATTCAAAGTTGTGTTTGAAAAAAAAAGGAGAAAGGAGGAAAGCTGATAAATTAATATGACGAGACTAATCAAATAAACTTGTTGTTGGAGCTTTGTCCCATAAATCTTGAACCTTCTTATTATTTTTTAAGGGCATTTTTACTCATTAGGTCACTCAAAAAATATTTACATGTAATTCTCTATAAAAAGTGGGATCTGTAATTTTGAAAAGGAGTCAGGTTTCATTGTATAAGGTAAAGGTGACCAACCAATAGTGATTCTTTTTTATATTGCCGATGTATTTAAGTAAAATTCTAAAATTTGAACAGTTCGAGGGAGAGAGAAAGTCATATTTAAAGGATTTAACTTATACGCACCGGTATTGCAAAAAATTTCTTTCACTTTCAATAAATTTTAATGTAACGACCCGACTGGTTATTTTGGGCTCCAGTGCATTGTTTGGAGGTTTGAGGCCGTGAGTAGCTTCACTTCATGTTTTGTGACTTTTACGTGTAGTCGGAATTGAATTTCGGAGTTGTTTCGAACGGAAAATTCTCAATTCGGAAGCTTAAGTTGGAAGAGTTGACTAAGGTTTGACTTTTGAGTAAACGACCTCAGAATCTAGATTTTAAGGTTCCAATAGGTCCGTATAATGATTTCGGACTTGGACGTATGATCTGGATTATTGGTAGTCTGGGGGCATTTCGGCGCTTATTTTGGAAAGTCGGTATTTTGAAAGTTCTAGAATTTCTTAAGATTAGTTTGAAGTGAATTTTGATGTTATCGATGTCCGTTTGGGATTTCGAGCCTTGGAATACATTCGTATTGTGATTTATGACTTGTGCTTAAAGTTTGGCGTAATACCGGAATGTTTAAGTATGAATCGGACGCAATCGTCGAAGTTTGAATGTTTGAAAGTTGAGAGGAAGGTTTGGATCGTCGATTCATAATTTTGATATTGTTTTGTATGATTTGAGGCCTCGAGCAGATTCGTGTTATGTTTTGGGACTGGTTGGTGTGATTGGATGGGGTCCCGGGGGCCTCGGGTGTGATTCAGAGTGGTTACGGACCATTTTACCTTGTTTTGTAACTGCTGGTGCTGGTGTCTGGTTTTGTTCTTCACGAATGTGAAGGGTCTCACGCGTTTGTGTAGAAGGATTTTTGGACAGCTGGGATTTGATCATCACGAACGTGACATAGAGGTCGCGAATGCAGGGAAGCGCTGAGGCAACCTACGCGAACGCGACATGGAGGTTGCGAATGCAAAGAAGGCTGGGTGGCTGCGAGGCAGAAGGCCTTTGCGAATGCTAGGGGCGAAGTGCGAACGCGACGGGAAGGTGTAGCTGGGCATCGCGAACGCGAAGAAGAGCGGGCCTGGGCAGACTTGATTTTTATACGGGATTTGGTTCATTTCTCTCTCATTTTCACTTGGGTGGGCGATTTTTAGAGCTCTTCAAGGGGAGATTTTCGTCATCTATGGCAAGGTAAGTAATTCTCACATAATGTTAGTTAATTACATGGATTCTACAAGGATTTAAACATGAAATTTTATAAAAAATATGGGTTTTTGAAGAAAACTTAGAATTTGGTATTTTTAAATTTTTACCACGAAATTGGACATGAAATTAGGAATAAATTATATATTTGAGTTCGTGATATTATGGGTAATGATTATCTTCAAGAATTTTCGAAATCCGAGCACGTGGGCCCGAGGTTTGACTTTTCTAGCGGAGTTGGAAATTATTATAAATTGTTAAATTATATGCATTTGGAGTATATTTTGATTGAGTTGCACATTGTTTAATTAGTTTCGGATCATTTGGCTTTGAACTGAAGAGTTAGAGAGGCATTGAAGCCGGTTATGGAATTTCTGAGCGAGGTAAGTCTCATGTCTAACCTTCTAAGGGGGAAACTACCCCTAGGTAATGTAACTGTTATGCGCTACTAGTTGTGGGTGCTACGTACGGACGAGGTGACGAAAGTACATACGTAGCTTAAGCATGTTTATGTACGGGTAGGCTTAAGACTTTATAATGTAATATTTGAATTATTTGAACTCATTTTTGCTAGCTTAATTAAGTGAATTTATAATTGAAATTATTTAGGAATATATATTAGTCTGAGCCTTATCACCTTGAGTTGTTGGCAAATTATCCGATAAACGGTAAAGGGTATATCCACCTTATGCTCATGTATTGTATTGTAAGCACGTGTCTCATTTGATAAGTTCCTTCCTTTCTTGTGGAGCAGGATCAACGCCTCGGCAGTATATTGAGATGCATCTCTGGTTCGTATCGGTCGACCCTCGGCAGTGTACACACCACTCTGGATCGGGCCATACGACCTCGGTATAATCGTGCGTTATATCACTAGGATTCCGAATATTCACGAGATTATCCTTCCACTAATGCATGGCATTTTATATGGTATTCCTTATCCGTTTGATATTGGCACTTGATATTTTCTGAGCTATTGAGATAGGATACGAGATTGAGAAATTTATATCGTTAAAAGAAATTTTGAAAGATCATGTTAGTTACAGGTTATACCTCACTGCTATTGTTGCGCTTCATATCTGTTTATGAATTATCATACTGATTTATTGGATCACTAGTGAGTGTCGATGTTGACCCCTTGTCACTACTTCTCCGGGGTTAGACTAGATACTTACTGGGTACACGTTGATTTACGTACTCATGCAGCACTTCTGCACTAAATGTGCAGGATCTGACAAGTTCATTTGGTAGAAATCTTGGCGCGTAGGCGCAGTTGTTGAGGAGACTTTATGGTGATTCGGAGGTCCGTAGTGGAATTTGGCTTGAAATGGCGAAAGTTGAAATTTTGAAAAGTTTGACCGGGAGTTGACTTTTTGATATCGGGGTCGGAATTCGATTATAAAAATTGGAATAGATCCGTAATGAGAAATGTGACGCGTGTGCAAAATTTGAGGTCAATCGGACGTAATTCGATAGGTTTCGGCATATGGTGTGGAAGTTGAAGTTTCAAAGTTCATAAATTTTGATTTGAGGTATGATTCATCGATTTGATGTGGTTATGCTTGATTTGAGGCCTCGAGTAGGTCCGTGTTATGTTATTGGACTTGTTAGTATATTCGGACGGGGTCTCGAGTAGCCCGAATGAGTTTTGGATGAGTTTCGGATCATTTTCACTTCATGTGCAAAGCTGGAGGCTGCTGATTTTGGTATGATCGCACCTGTGGTTGGTTTGCGCAGGTGCGATGGCCGCAGAAGCGAGAAAGGCATCGCAGATGCTAGAATATTGATGGGTGAGGAAGACCGCAGAAGAGGATATTTGGGTGCATATGCGATGCTGCAGGTGCAGAGTTGGAGGGCGTGAGCAGAGGTCGCAGGTGCGATGAGATTTCCGCATCTGCGATGGCGCAGATGCGGGCAGGGAGTTGCAGAAGCGGAAATGGTGAGGAAGTCGGGCAGCGCAGGTGCGAAGTGTTTCCGCAAAAGCGGTGGTCGCAGGTGCGACGAAAGTTTCGCAAATGCGGATGTGCTGTACAGAATATTATATACAAGGGTTCACGATTTTGGCTTCATTTTTACATTTTCAAGCTCGGATTGAGGCAATATATGGAGCAATTTTCACTATATGAATTGGGGTAAGTGTTCTCTACTCGGTTTTGGTTATATTCCATGAATCTGTCTTCGATTTTAGCTTTTGGTTGATGAATGTTAAAGAGGAAATTGAGGGTTTGGGCCTAAAGTTTCTTAATATGAATTTTCGAGTTTTGAACATCGATTTGAGTGAAACTAGTATGGTTGGACGCGTAATTGAATGGGTTGTTAATTTTTGTAAAATTTGTCGAATTCTGAGGTACAGGCTCGGGTTGGGCTTTTGGCCGATTTCGGGCTTTTGATTCAAGATTTGATCTTTTTCGATCGGGATTGGCTCCTTTAGAGCACCGTTTGGCTTGCTCGGCATTGGTATTGGCTTGTTCGCGGTAAGTAACTCTTCTAATCTTAGTGCTGAAGGTATGAAACCCCAAAATACGTGTTATGTGATTTGTGTTGAGGTGACACACATGTGAATTGGGACTCTATTGTTTCCATGGCTCTGAATAATGGCCCTATTTTGTTGATATCCGTGTTTTCACCATGTGATAAAGTAATCGAGTTGTCAATCATTCTAGATATCATGTTTAGGCTTTATGCCGATATTGTTTGGACCCATAGTGGTCGTTTCTTACTGTCATCTCACTGATTTCATTGATATTTCGTACTCAGTCATATTCATGCATTCTGTCACGCCCCAAACTCGGGGAGCGCGACGGGTGCTCAACTGAGAGAACCCAGCCTAGCAAGCCTATTAGATTTCCTTCAACCCAAACTCACCATGAATAAAGAGGAGATGTACTCCATTAATCAAACATTTAAAAGATTTCATTAACAACTTCCTTTTCATTCTCATTAGCAGCTTCAATCATAATTTCCAAAATATTACGATTTATAGAATTAAAGTAAAACATGATCTCCAAATACCAACATTTCTAATTCAATTCCCAACATCAACCACAACCCACAACCTGTCTACGGAGCCTCTAAGTACAATAGAAGAGTAATATGAAAATGTCGGCAACAAGGCCCCGGCTATACCTCAAAACACAGTACATGAGAAACAAAAGATACATGACCCCGAAATGAAGTGGGGCTCACCAAATTAGCTGAAAAGAGTGTA
>AWOL01S0151001.1:5017-25546 GCA_000715115.1 Nicotiana otophora
GGGGGAGGGGGTTAAATGGCTATTTTATAAATAGCCAACGACTATATTTAAAAAAAAATTATTATTTTAAAAATAGCTGTTGGGACCGTTTGGCCCGCTAAGAGACCGGTCCGGTCCCGGGCCCTGGCGGGCTAAACGGTCCCAGGCCTGACGGGCCCAAATCATAGAACCGGTCCAGGCTCGCTAAAATCCCGTTTGACCCGCGGTCCCGGGCCAGTCCCGGGCCTGGACCAGCCTACTTGCCACCCTTATGTGAGAAGTTGTCGCTCTTTTAAAAAAAACTTCAATCATTATGGGAGCCGCCATTTATGAACTTCAAGACTATCAGCAATTCAAGTGCAACAGTTGGTGAAGGGGTGGCTTCGCATGATGATCTACTATAATAATTCTTTCTTTATCATAGAGATTTTGCGTGCTCAAAACTTCAACATATCCGCATCCTGTATGACATCTATGTATGATATCCGGACCCTTTGAGCTCCTTTGCGAGTCTGCAAAAGAAAGCGAAGAGATAAGATTTGTGAAGCATGATAGTCAAAGTTACTACATGCAAGATTGTAAAGTCAATTTGAAGAAAGAAAAAAAAATATTCGCAGGATAACTCAGAGAGCATAGAGATGGAAAGCGAGCTCAACCGACAACGGGATCAACATTAAACAAATTACCGCGGTCCATCTGGAAGATGTTATGCCCATAACATTTTGTCTTTTGTAGATTTGGATGTCTATTTTCCAACAACACAAACCATTTGCAATTTGGTGGCCCCTAGCTCAAGATACTATTTCTTTCGTCGGAACTACACAAATCTGAAAGTTACTGCAACTAGGTGAATTTTGAGAATTTTCTGTTTCCAGATCGGAAGGATTTCTGCCATGAAATTCATATGTATTGCATCTCTATGCGTTTACTTTCTAACAACATAAACGGATCGCAATTTGGAGTCTCCTAGCTTAAGATACTATTTCTTTTGTCGGAATTACAAGAATCTAAAGGTTACTGCAGCTAGGTGGATTTTGAGAATTTTCTATTCCCAGCTCGAAAGGATTTCTGACTTGAAATTCATATGTGTTGCATCTCTACTAATTTACTTTCTAACCGCACAAACGGATCACAATTTGGAGTATCCTAGCTCGAGATATAAATTTTTCGACAGGAGTGCGCAAAGCTGGATTGCAAGTACAGCAGACATCAGGAGCAACTTCAGAATATTATTGCAGCTATTATGAGGGGAATCCTGCTATGAAATTTTCAGGTGTGACAAGTGTCAGAACTTTCTTTCCAATGGCGCAAACGGATCGCGATTTGGACACTCCTAGCTCGAGATATCAATCTTTTGGCAAGACTGTACAATATTGTAAAGTTAAAACGCTTGACATGTGTATCAGCTTCAAAAAACAATGTTGCAGCTAATCCTCAAGGAATTTGGTATTGAATTTTTTATTTTTTCAATCCCTTTGAGTTGTAATTCTTTAGGAAGAAGCGGCTTGTGATTTCGTCGCTCCTGTATCGAGAAATAAATATTTTTGCAGAGACGCGCTAAGTGTTTGCTCGCCGAAGTTGGAAAGGCCTACTCCAGTTGTCTTCCTCATCAACCTGCAATGATGCAATGTGGTACATGTTGGCTCGCCAATGATTAAATATTGTCTCTCCAAGCCTCTAAGAGTAGGGATTTTGTCGCCAAGGTTGAAAGGATACTTCATATGTCTCTCTCGCCAAGCCGCAAAGAGACGAGAGGTTCGCTAGCAATGCATCTTCTTAGGAATATCAAGATCACTGGAACTTTCGCAAAATCCTGCAAAAGAAAGCATCTTGGAAGTTCTCAGTGCCAATAGCACGAAGTTTTGGTAATACGACACTTCAACTACACTCATAAATGTCGATGCGGACGCCATGAAACTTATGGTTTCACATGATTGATTGGTGTCGACGGTGCAAAGCTCAGTTTAGCAGTAAGTATCGATGTTGACGACGAGTTGCTTAATTCGACATAAGACTATTGCTATCTTCCTGAGAGTACTGTATGCTTTGGTTCCTGCTGGTTGGGTTGGTTAACGGCGATAGATGCATTCGGTGCACTAATTGAGACGTTATGCTTTCGGACCAATGCTTCATGGGTTAATGTTGATTCCGTTTAGTGGTTCTGCTGCTTCATGAATACTTCTCCACAACCCCACGTTCTAAGAAAAGAAAGGAAGAAAAAGGTTAGCATGAGTAACAAAAAGTTTGATTAAAACTAATCAGCATGAAAAGGGAAGTTAAAATTAGGGAGCCTAGTTAATCTCTGGTCTCGACCATAAGTTAGGTCGTTGAGTATCTGAAACCAGCAGTTCCACCAGCCACGTACAAGTAATAAAGACAACGGTACTGAGCTTTCACTCAGCAACAAGAACCGGTGTCAATGACACGACGCTTCAATGCGGATGGTGAGCATTGTGACGTGCACTTCTCCGTCAAATCTCGAAAGATAGTACGCTTCATGAACCTCTTCCCTACAAAAAAGAGTGATGATCATCCACTTCTTCTCATGATGCGGATTAGAGACTCGCCATATATATATATATATCTTCTCCAAACCTGCAAAATAAAAAAAAATAAAAAAAAATAAGGGAAAAAGAAGTATGATGCCCGAAAAATCCTCTCGATTTCAGTGCTTGATTCAAAAATTTGTAGCATTTGGATCAAAGGGGCTGGAGCTTCAAGTTTTATAGATGTTGTATCTCTCCGAGTCTTCTTACCAATGGTGTAAACAACTCGTAGTTCGGATGCTCATATCTTGAGATATGTATTTTTTTTAGCAAGAGCATGCAAAGCTGAAAAATTGAGCAAGCATGTCGGAACTCGTGTTCCAGATTCAGCAAATTATTTGAGAAAACCTAGCGACATCCTGACTTTGATTTCTACATATTTTGTACCTCTAGGAGTCTAATAATCAGTGCCATAAACGGCTTGCGATTTGGACGATCCTATCTCGAGATACGATTTTTTCGCTGAGAGTGCGCAGAGCTATGAGATTAACAGGCCAGACGTGTACACCAACTTCAAAAATTAATTCCAGGCAATACAAAATGAATTTGGCTCCTAATTTTTGATATGTCTTTGAGTCTAGAATCAATAGAATCAAGCGGCTCGCGGTTTGGACTCTGTGATCTCAAGATATGAATCTTTTAGCGAGAGTGCGCAAAGCTGTAAGATCAACACGGGCCAGACGCGTAGGTCAATTTTGAAAATTAATTCTAGATGATACAAAAAAAAGATTCGTGCTGATTTTTTGATATGTTTCAGTCCTATGAGTTTACTTTCGGTAGAAACAAGCGGCTCATGATTTGAAGTCTCCTACAACAAAATATGAATTCTTTTTCGCAAGGGTGCAAAGCTGGCTGACTTGTATTGCAATTGAAAAAAGGCATGACGAATATTCTTTCTGTTTTAAAGGGAGAAATAAACGAAGAAAGAAGTGAAAGCAGACTATGAGCAGCCGTGTTCAGCATGAAAGAAACCCTATGTTCATGACTCTCATATGTCAAAGGTAAAGGAAACAAAGATCCCTTATATAGATTGTATAAGGTGGTGGAACTTTCCTTATGAAAAAAGAATTCTTCTTAAAGTAAAATAGGAAATTCTTGTTTGACTTGAAAGTTTTAAATGGTAAATATTCATTAGAAGGCCATTAGTATTTTATAGTAATATTTTGATTTTTCAATTTATTTCATTTTCTCTACCTTTATTTGAAAATACAAAAAAAATATAATTTCATATTATGATATAATTTACTTTAATTAATTGGAATTAATTTTAATTTATTTAAAGGGAAGAAGTTTTAATTGGTTAATTTATGGACCTTTAGAATTAAAGAGTCCAAAATTTGACCCCAAATTCGGATAGCCCATTGTAACCCATCAGATCTTTTACCTTCAAAGTCCAACAAACCATAAAATAAAAAGGCTCCTCTCTCTCATTCTCACAAGAGGAGGACTGGCCGCAACACACAAACGAGAGAGAACAAAAGCAGAGAACGGAATCCCCTTGGAAAACTGCTTTCCCTCGCCAAAATTCGGCCATCCGCCGGAGCTGACCACCGGCGATGGCCACTGCTGCTCCAACCTAGCCGCCTTCCCCCTTTACTCCTTCCTCTGTTGTCTCAACCACCATGAACGCCGTTTAAAGCTCCAAAATAATAAAGTGTTATTAATTATGTACACATACACGTGATATGATTTTTAGCGCGCCAAATAAAACGAGTATACGTACGCGTGACTCGTTTCAAGATAATTCCATAATTATGAATAATCAAGAAATTAAAAGCGGTAAAAGGTAAAAACACATAGGTTCTAAAATACGTAATAATCCATTTAATTAAGTCATGTATGATTAAAGCGACCGTGCTAAAACCACGGAATCAAACTTTAAAACAGAGTCAAACTTTCTCGATTTGTGATTTAAGACACCATAAAATTATCCCAAGTGACGACTCTGAATTAAATAATTGATCCCATTTCGATTAATGTCACTTTAATTGAAAAAACTCCCTATTCCCTTTGGAAAAGAGGAAGTGTGACAGTGGAATTGTCAAAAATTGTTCAATGTGACTATGTTTTAGTTACCATAATTTTGCTATACAGGTTCCTAATAAAGTATTGTTTTAAGTACAACATACTTGGCTTCAAAAGGTTTTTCCAATTCGATTTAGGCTTCACTAGAGAGTCACAATTGCCCAAAGAATTCAAGTTCTTTATTTATGGGCAAGAAAGAAAGTGTTCTTCTCATGGATACTTCAAGCCTCGCCTTCGACGTTCGACAAGCCTACACTCAACAAATCTTGAAGTAGGGGACATCTGTAGGCATAAAATTTATTGGGTCTAATCCATACAAAATTTGGATTAAATTCAATTGGGTTAAATAATTAATTTGGGCTTTACAAGTTAAATTAGTCCATTTTATTATTTTCAAGCCCAAGGTCCATTTTATCTTAAGGCCCAGACTCATGCCGTGTGTCAAGTGACATTGCATATCTAGTCAAACTGCAAGCCAAAAAGATGACGACACATGTTACATGATGTGGCAATCCAAGTAAAAAAGCAAGAACCAACCACAGGTCGCCAAGTGGCTAAAATGATATGAGCCAATCAGAATCAAGCAAGAGAGTTCATATGTAGATTGTCCATCCTCTACAACTATAAATAGAGGGGTTACATAACTCTCAGAGGACATTGAGAGTTGGAGAAGAACACTCCGCAATTGGTGAAGGCATCCACAAACTGAGAGATCAATCATCAAGTGCATAGTTCTTCAACAAATGAGCAATCAATAGAGTTCTTCCCGAAGATCAACCATAACAACAAAGTGCTGCTCGACGTTCTTGGTGATTAAATACATCAAAAGGAGGTCTGCATCGTCCTATATTCGAGAAAGACACTTCTCAAGCCCTCGAATCACAGAGAATTTTAGAGAGGAGAATCAAGTGATACATAGAATTGTACTCACAAATATTTATCGATAAATCTCTTTTTCTTCATATTATTTTTGTTGCAGTTTATTTTCCGGACTACGAAAATTTATTGCGAACACACTTCTACATATTTTTATCTCTAAGTTATTTTTATATTGATTTTGTAATTCTCACGAAGCAAAAATTGATATATAATAACCAATGAATAAAATAGTAGAGTGAGAGTAATTTTTAGTAAACTATTATTCCAAGTTCGTAATCTTGCTTGCCTCAGTTTTAATTCTCACGGAGAAATTGTTGTAGGCAAGATTATTGATTTTTTAGTAAAAATATTCTCACGAAGTTTTTACTACCTCTTAGCACAATTCAAGCAAGAAAAATATTTCGGTCTAATAGTCATTAATTTTAACTCAATTAATCACATAACCTCACGGAGTGCTATTTATTGACTACTTCTTAGTGAGCTAAATATAATTATATTAGCAATAAGCAATTATTCCTCAGAGAAATACATGTAAAAATTGAGATTTTATTGTAATATATTATCAAGCGAATTCAACGATTTCCAACTCTTTTAAATTATAAATCTTCCAAAAGTTCTTGATTTTTGTTTAAGTAATTAACAAGCTTTAAATCTTTTCATCAAATTGATTCTCTCAAATAGTAGTTGAAATATTAAAAGTCTGTAGCATAGATGTTCCAATCTCTGTGGGACGATATTATAAACTATACTAAAAATTGACAAAGCACGAGCAGGAAAATCCTATACATATTGGCCTCGTCACATTTCTACGTAAAAAATTGAGTCAAATTGAAGATAATACTCTAATTGATATATATATTCAATCAGACAAAAAAACTTGAATCTTTTTCAAATGGTTATATTGTTTATATAACAGTTGTAGCATCGAAAGGAAATTTTTCAAAATTAAAATTAATAAAATCTTGCCTAAGATCAACAATGTCTCAAGAAAGATTAAAAAGATTAGCTATATTATCATTTGAGACAATTATTAGAAGAAATGTGTGAAAAAATTATTAACAACTTTGCATCTCAAAAAGCAAGAAAAATAGATTTCAAATAAAAATTAAATGTTGTTTGTTCATGTAATTTGATTAGTTTCTGGAAAAAAAAAATTCAAGTTCCAGAAAACTAGTTTGAGCTAGTTTTCCAATGAAATTTTTTCTTTCATTCACAAAAATTCAATATTTTTTCAAGTAAAATGATGTCCAAATACCACTTCCAACTTCAAAAAATTATTTTGCAATATAACTTCAAAACTCTTTTGTTTTAAGTTTCAACCAAAATTATATCAAAACGCTAGCTTAGTAATTCTTATATACCAGCTATACTTTATTATTAATTATCTATTTTTAAAGCAAAAAAAAAAAGGGAGTATCAATTGCTATTTATAAAGCATCTTGACCAAAGTAGAAGAAAATAAAGAGACTTGAGAAAAAAGCTATTTAAAGAGTAAATTGCCCTCTTGGTCCAACTTAACATTTGTTTTTGAATTTATTTCGTGCGTAATAAACTTCCCAGTGCGCGCCTGCTTTGCTTTCCCAAAATTTTCATCTGCAGCAGCTAAATCTGACCATCAAATTTGAGAAACATTATTTAAAATCAGTCCTTTTGCGAGTTAACAAGTGAACTGCTGTGGCATTGTGGTTTTAACTGCCGCGGCAATTTGAAGATTTGAGAAGATTAGAACATGGATTCAGTATCTACTCCTGGTTGGAATGTGGATCGTCCTTTTCTCACTGGCCAATTTTATCAGGTACTCAGCCCATTTTATACTGTCTTCTGAGTTACATTTCAATTAAATTTACAAAATTCCTTACTTTTCATTGCATTTTTTTCTGAAAATGTGTACAGGAAATAAAGGCTACACCTGGAACTGTTGAATTCAAGGGTTTTTCTATGGACTCAAGGTATCCTAAATTTTCCTTGGCTTTATGATTTCATATGATTTAGGTATTTTTTTGAATGTGTTTAGCATGGTGTTTTTGGTTTGCTATTTTGAAACAAACTGGTGACTCCTATTTGGTAGGTCTCCTACTTACTTTCTGTTTGAAAATTTTTGTTCAGTTCTGGGACGGATAATGCGATAGGTACCTACCATGCTACCATTCAGGTATTGCTCTTTTGATGCAATTGGAGGTTCATCATCCTTCTTATTAGAATTGTTGTTATTATTGTTATTACTTGTTAGTACCATTGGTTATTGTTCTTATTGACTATGTTGCTCAGACCAATAAATGTGTATTACAAAATATATAAGTACATATTTCGATTAACTAAGCTATTGAACTAAAACTAATAAAATTTAAATCTCTATGAACGCCTAGTAATGTTTTATAAGTAAGATATGCCGTGTAATAGCAAAGCGTTCTCATACTTTATATAACTACTTATATATGATACGAACCCAAAAATCAAACCAAATACCCAATCAACCTAGACTTCTTTGTCATAGATGTAGTTAAAACACAAAGGTAAGTTGACCAGATCGGCAAGAAGTAACATATAAGCTCGGATAATAAGTTTTAACAAGACTGTAATAGTCAACAATCAACATGCTTAATGTGTCATGTACTTCTCTTGTACGTGCCAATAACTGGTTCGCGTCCTTCTCTTTTTGTTTACAACCAATTTGTTTGGAATTTAGTTCCCTGTGAACTTTTGCATTGTTTTATTTAAGTTCTAACTTTTAAAGGTTAGGGGGAACAGAAACTATGATGTTGTGGCTCATCTAGAAGTTTTTTCTTGTTAATATGTTATGTCATATATGGACTTGACGATCTTGGTTTCTAGTTCAGTCAGGGTCAGTCATTTATTAAAATCTTGTCGAATATGTAGGAATTAATTGTTATTGATGATCTTCTATCCACCTTGGTTGGAATTGAAGGACGCTATATTTCTATTAAGAAAGTCCGAGGGAAGGAGGATGCCATAACTTTCCAGGTTGATGCATCTATGGATTTAGCTCTTCAGGTACATAATTTTGTTTTTTCATTCAAGTTCTTTGTTTCCATCTTGAATCTGTTCATAGGCAAAAGAACTCTTGTAGTTGATTGGTATGAAATCATGATCTAGATTGTTGCGTCATATCTAGTTTAGTTTTGGGGGTGTGGACCAGATCTATTGGAGAATCCTTGCGAAAGTTTAACAGAATAGGATACTTTAGGAGAATGTGAAGAATGAAGATTTGGAGACTCTTAACCTTCTGTCAATATCAGATGTCAACTTCCATGGACGAAATAAAGAACTTGATGAAGTGGCCTTGAGCATAATTTTATCAGAACATGATAGCAGAAATATGTTAATTAATGTTTCGAAGATGTGGCTTTAGTGGAATGGGTGGTGCTGACTGCTGAAGATTGGATATTGCAGGGCATTATTCTGCAGTGAGCCAATATTTTTGGAGTAGGCTGACAGGTTTAGCATTTAGATTAAGTTACGAAATGATGTTGCTCTCTAAAACGCATAAAAGTACAAAACATAAAGTAGAAACGCAGGAGTTGGGTAGATACCTACCAAAAAAAAGGAGAGGAGTTGGGATAAACGGAGACATCTAATTCCTGAAATGTCTTAAAGTTAATTAGACCAAGTATGTTACGTTGTCAAACTTAAGCTATTGTCTTTTGATTGAATTATTCGCACATGTGTAAGTGCAGCTTATGTTCTTCATAAAAGAAGTCCAACATATTTCATCCAGTAGTTACTTGTGTTAATGAGAAGTGAAAGAATGTAAGCTCTTACTCCGTCCATGTTAAAGTGCTCGGTAGTAAGCAGGCACTAAGCGTCTAACTGAACCACAAGAAAGTATCGGAGAATATTAAAAGAGAAATGAAGCTAAATAACGCAAAAACAGAATGTTAGCTTTCAGCAGTTCTCTAAATAGACAAAATTTCAATGCTTGAAATAGTTAATACTACATTCTTCACTTTGTTTGTTCTTCCTAGAAAATCCCAAAATTTTCGAGGATGTCGGCAATTTTTGGTGCAGGGAACTGTCATGCCGGCTCTGCAGCAAGTTTTTGTCTAACAAAAAATACGGATTAGTACAAGAAAGATGATTCTCTCTTGCTTTCTGATCCTTTTCTCTTATTCAAAGCTGTAGGTTTAAGTGGTGGTTATTTAGTAAGCAAAAAAGTAAAAATGTTATGTCCGTTGTTAGCTGACAAATCACAGTGCAACACTTTGAAAGTCGAAGGACAAAAAAGGAAGTAAATAAGTGTATATTTGAATAAAGTAAAGAATTACTTTGAGGCTGAAAGCTGAGAACACGTGAAGACAATTTCCAAGTCTTATATAGTTATAATGTGTTGAAATAATTTTGACTATTACTGCAGGAATTTGCAAAAAGACTGTTCCCGCTATGCGAAAGTTATATCTTGATTAACCAGTTTGTCGAGGCAAGGTCACAGTTCAAGACGGGCCTAGTCAATCATGCCTTTGCTGCTGCTCTAAGGGCACTCCTCCTTGTAAGTTTCTTATTTATGGATCTTTCTGGTGTTGCATGGGGTATTATACTTTTCTCCATCTGTTAATCTGGTATATTATTCAGCTTATGTATAAGCTCCTTTTGAGGATATATTAAATTATATATTTGAGAAAATCACTTCTGGGAAGATGGTATCGTCTTCATCATTTGTTTACTCTTTTTGTGATAGATAAATTCAACTATATGAAGATTATCTTTTAGGAAGCTGAGACACCTGTCCGCAACCTTTGATCCGGTTCAGCTGATTATTGCTAGTTTTTATAATTTAATTGGCCTATTGTATCATAGATTCCTGGTGGCACGAGTTGTTTCTGTAAATTTTCCTATGCTGGGCATACATGCACAATGTAGAAGTGCCAATATTTGGTTGCTTTATTAGGCTGAAAACAAAGGAAAATGTTAGAGAAAGAAGTACTTTAAGGAAAACCAATAAAGGAGAGATAATCGGAGCGTGGAATATCTTTTCCAGGATTACCAAGCAATGGTGGCACAGCTTGAACATCAATTTCGCTTAGGAAGACTTTCTATACAAGGATTATGGTTTTACTGCCAGGTAACACTGTTTAATTTAGCTTAATTGCCTAAGCAGTCATTTACCTTGACTCGTCGTTTTTGTTGCTTAGTTAAGCTATTTCTTGCAGCCAATGATGGGTTCAATGCAAGCTCTGTCAGTGGTGGTGAAAAAGGCTGCAGCCAATAACTGTGTTGGTTCTGCAGTCCTTAACCTCTTGCAAAGCCAGGTATGGCGTCTAATTAATGTCATAACTTTAGGGGATCTATTGTCTGAGTTCCCCTAGAATTATGGAATTCTTTAGTAGTTCGTTAGTTAGTCTTTCTCGTTAGGAAAATCTTCTCTTTTTATGAAAAAGTGCATATTGTTTAATTTCAATTGAAAAAAAGACTGAGGATTTCATTCAGAATTCAAGTTATTTAGATATTGGGAAGTATACATAATCCAAAAAAAGTGGTTTTTCTTTGACCTTTTTCCAGTTATTCATGACTTGTATTGGCAAGAAAAACGGAACACAGAAAAAAGTTTCAAGCATTCCATGATAGACACTATTTTGAGATGTGTCGAATACAAACTACATATGTTCTATTTTAGGAGGATCTACATTTATTTCCAGACTAATTCCATTTTAGGCAAAAGCAATGGCTGGTGATCATGTAGTGAGATCTTTGCTGGAAAAGATGTCACAATCAGCAAGCACTGCATATCTTGGGATATTAGAGAGGTATTTACTGTAGATGCCTCAATGATTTTTCAAGTTTGTTTAAGGTCTGGTTGACCCACTACCTCCTGGGCATAGTTGCCTAATCAAAATTTTGGTTGTGTAATCTGATAATCATCAATTTGTTATTACTTTTTTATGAAGTATAAAATGAAGTTGGTGAGATATAAATTGCTATAGTTAAAATCTCATTGCTTTCTTTTTCTGCTATTTAATCTTGGCGGGTCATCCGATAATGTCTACTTTGGATATCACCTGATAGAGCTACTAGACATTGTAATAAGTAGTAACATATGTTTCCTTGAATAATGACTTTCAGTTTAAGTGGAAATGCACAAGTTTGTATCTTTATATTTGTCCCATGATAAGAAGCAAGGAAAGTACTGGTTTTCTTGTTCCTTGTAGAGTAGCTATTAGGTTTTCATCGTAGTGCCTTTTCTAGGTATTACGGTTTTCATCAATTCTCTCATGTTCCACACTTGTATGCTCAACTTCCCCTTTTTAAAGGTGAATTGGTATTGTTGCTCAATTTAGGTGGCTGTATGAAGGAGTGATTGATGATCCTTATGGTGAATTCTTTATTGCTGAGAACAAGTCTCTTCAGAAGGTACATCTTTGTAAGTAACTCCACTTTTTTACTTAGTTGCTGATATCTCGTTGATCTCTCTGTATTTCCCACAGGAGAGTCTTACTCAGGATTATGACGCCAAGTACTGGCAACAACGTTACAGCCTGAAGGATGACATTCCTAGTTTCCTTGCAAATGCAGCTGAAACAATTTTGATCACTGGAAAATATTTAAATGTCATGAGAGAGTGTGGACATAGTATTCAGGTTTTGACAAGATTTTATTGCTCGTTATATCATATACCCAATAAAGTTATTCCATATTTCTTTGCTCTACAAATCAATTAGTAATATTAGCAGGAGCTCTTGACCAAAATGAGTTTGTTAGATTCCTGTGGCAGAAAAGTCAAAATTGACAAGTGTTGGCTCAAATCATCACTATTTGGAGTGCATCAAGTCTGCTTATGATTTTGCCAGTGGCGAGCTGTTAAATCTTGTTAAAAACAAGGTGTGCTTGAAGCAAGAAAGTCATTCCTTCTATGTATCTTAATTCGTGAATGCAAGTGCTTTTATTTTATCTGAAACTCCTTACTGATAAAACCTTTCTTTTCTGTTGGTAGTATGATCTAATGGGAAAACTGCATTCAATCAAGCACTATCTTCTTCTTGATCAGGTATTAGCTAACGATTAACAGATTATACATTTAAGCTTATGATAGTTTCGGGAGTTGGGGCTGGATTGGGGAAAGTACCTGGTATGGAGTTCAAACGCTACATGCAGGGAAATGCTGCATTAATTTTGTTTATTAACTCCTCATCCCCTTTGTATTTCATTCCGTAAAGAAGATATTTCTTGGGCTAGTAGCTGACATCAAAAAGAGTTGAAGGAAGAAGGCAAATATGAAACATTTTTAACCCTATGTTGGCCAAACAAGCATATCAGTCAATTAAATGCACAAATTCAAAGCTATTGGATGCTTAGGTTCTCCGCTCTCTAGGCCTGGTTTCGAGATTACTCTTTGGTTTCATTCTTTATTTTCTTTATGTGTGCTCTCTGCAGATGGAGTTAAAAATATTGTTACCTGATTCTGTAGCCAGTTTTTATATCTTTTAGGTTAGATGCATTTTGGCTACTAAGAACTTTGTCTTTGTACTCACTGCAATGGGTCATGCAGGGTGATTTCCTAGTTCACTTCATGGATACAGCTAAAGAGGAACTCATGAAGAAGCCTGATGAGATCTCCGTGGAGAAGCTACAGGTTTTTTACATAGTTGTTTCTTTGGTTTTCTGCTTTCTGTAACATAGAGAAAACACTTGAAGCTCCCCAGTAACATGATGTTCTTCTTCTTTTCTTTCTTCTGAGTAGTCTCTTCTAGACCTTGCTTTGAGATCTACTGCAGCTGCCGTGGATCCTTGCCACGAGGACTTATTGTGTTGTGTGGTGAGTTGTTATTACCTTAGCTTGTTTAGCCTTCAAATACGGGAATAATCTGCAGGATTTATGTCAAATATGGTATTCTCCCAGGAGCGGACTACTTTATTGAAAAGGTTGAGTACGCTGAAAGATCTTGAAATCAGCCAGTCTGCTTCAGATAGCAATGATTTAGAGGAACCACTAAGCATTACTGGCTTGGAAACTTTTTCTTTGAATTACAAGGTTTGTATTCTAATGTCTCTCTTTCAACATTTTTGAAGAAATTATCCACCATTGCACCCAGCCAACAAAAAGGAAGAAAGAAAAAAGAAATGGTAAGAAAGCGCAGACATTGCTTTAAGAAAGCAGTCTTTATGTCTTTTATATCGATCATAGATCCAGATTGTAGTTGCTTCATGGTACTGGATTGTTGTTTAAACTTTAAAGGGCCCAATTTTAGGTTTGAAATGTAAAACATATCCAGAGCTTAGCTGTTGTCCCCTTCCACTTCCTTCTTTGGGCAGTCAAAGAGTGCGAAAGAGAAACATAGTCATGTAAAATGAAAACAAACTAAAAATGTGAAGATGAAGAAAATAGATAGGATTTAAGAACATGGCATTAGGAAAGAAGAAAAAGACAACTAGGAATTAAAAGTGTAAAAAGCGTTGGGACATATGAAATAAAAATACGTAGCAAGCAAGGGCGGACGTCAAATTGTGAAGACGAAGAAATGAAGCAACTGAAATCTGAAGGTTCCAAAAGGAATTAAGGAAAAGACCTCCCTTCTTAGGAACCTGTCCACTAAGTCACCGCCAGCTACTTCCCCCGTTACATGATCAGAGGGATCAATTGGCTTTAGAGGGGATATTATTATCCTGATCCAAGAGATAACATACCTGTTTATTAGTTTTGGTGTTTTTGACAACATATTAATAACTCCTTCGCCCTAACTATCTAGATAGACAAAACTAATATTCCGCAGATGCTCATCACTTTGATCCGGATAGCTAGAGAGAAATGCATCTATGATCATCCTTTTATATTCCCGTAAGGGAGAGAGAGATACTGCTTTAACACTGGATTGAAAGGAAATCTTAGCTAAAAGTTTGTTTTAACAAAGAACGGGCTCCGACCAGCTGTAATTTATTTATTAGCATTCAGCTGGACAAAGTCACGGAGGGCAGCAATATCTGCTCTGATTTCATACTACTGTGGCTTTATCGGGTAACTCTATATGAACAATCACCATAATCCCACAACCAACAGTGATCTGTCGGCTTCTGGTGGGAAGCACTAGCATTGCCTCTACCATCTCTTGATCTTATGCTTTCTTGCTTCCTTTACGCTTACTCTTTTATCTCTTCTCTGTTTTGCATCATATTTCTGTTTTTTTACCAGCCTACATCATCTCCTTGAACATGTTTGCTTGAAGGCTAACATTTTGTATCTCCCCTAAAAGATCCTACTCCAAAGTCCCATTGGCAATTTCCAACCTTAAGGCTTAAGCATGCTATTTTCATATGGTCTGCTTTTCTTAGTTTGTTTTTTTGACTTTACTTGCATTTGTTCTTTGCCTTTAAAATTTTCCTACTGAACCGCAGTTTGGGTATTTTCAATACTTGTATTTAGATGTACGAGAAATAGTCTGCGACAATTTGGTTGTTCAATAGCTGGCCAATCTCCAAAAAGTAATTAGCTGGAAATTTCATTTATACTTTTAGCTAAGTTAAGAAATTGGAATGGGAATAAAATACTCAATTCTCCCTCCTTTACATGAGTTCACATTGTCCTATACCTGGTATATTTGTCTAATTTATCAGTCTTAGGTTTTCTTTGTAGTTGCGTCCAATGATGTTAATGTGTTCATCACTTCATTCAGTGCCACCTAGCAACAAGCATATTTAGCTTATGCCGAGGGAGTGCATCTTCTTCTGTTATCTTCTTTATCTGTTTTGGGCTTTTGGCAAGAATGACAATTTTAGCTGTAGCATGAGTAATTATATTCCAAAAGGTCCGTAATAAAAAATAAAAAGCTCTTTTAAAAGGTCATGGTATCATTTCTGCTGGATAATTGTATTATCATCTCCTGATCCTGGTTCCATTTTAATGTGTTTCAGGTTCAATGGCCGTTATCTCTTGTAATATCTCGGAAAGCCTTGACGAAATACCAGTTGATTTTCAGATTTTTGTTTCACTGTAAGCATGTTGATAGGCAACTCTCCGGGGCATGGCAAGTACATCAGGTATGAGATTTCAATTTCTTTTTTGATAGTAGTCAAATAGCTTCTCTTTTCCTTTCACTTCTGATAGATTTACTCATTTGCTTATTTTGTTTTTTATAGGGTCTCCGGAAACTTGACATGCAAGGGACTACAGTTTCTGTATCATCTTTGTTGTGTCGTAATATGCTAAAGTTCATCAATAGCCTCTTACACTATTTGACATTTGAGGCAAGTTTCACCCCTTGGCTGGAAACTGCAGTTTTCGTATTATCTTTGTTGTATCTACCTGCCTTGGGTACATTAATCTCTTCTTGAATGCTTTGAATTTCCAGTTATTTTCATTATCCTTTGTTATTTTAATTTCATGTTGTATACTTTGGTTTCCCAGTTTTTCTCATTGTTCTTTTCGTCACCGTCACCACAGTGCTACTAATGTATCCTTTTTCTCCGTTGCTATTCGTTTTCATTTATCATTGCTATAGTGGACATGAGCTTTACTACATCTATCAAACTGGTGAAGACTAGTGGACTGAAACTTCTGATATGTGTTCGTAGTCAGATTGAACTAATATTTTGTTGTATCTTCAGGTTCTTGAACCTAACTGGCATGTAATGCTCAATAGACTTCAAACAGCAAAAAGCATTGACGAGGTAAAAGGATTATGCCAAATTCTTGCTCTTGTACAAAGAAACCTTGTGTGTAAACACATTTATAGAACAGAGTCCTGCTGGTATGCTCCTTTTTGTTTATACTTTAGTGTATTATCTCATTAGTTCTTTGATTCATCTTTGGGGCAGGTTATTCAATACCATGACTTTTTTCTTGACAAGTGTTTGAGAGAATGTTTGCTACTTTCACCAGCCCTTCTCAAGGTTAGTTGTGATTTTTAATTCTGGTTATTGGTGGCCTTTAGTTACTTTGTTCCTAATTAGAGAGCCTTTCTGCCATGTTCAAGAAGAATCTGTTAGTGGACACATTTCAATAGCAACTGCCACAATACGTTTTAGGTTTCGACTCTGATGATATATTTGTTGTTATTTATTTGTTTGCTGAAGTTCCTTTTCTTTTTGGGTCGAATTTGGTATTTTGTTGTTCTACCTATTTTTCCTTTCCTGATTTTCTCATTAACGTTTCTCTAAATGCAGAAGGTGGAGAGGTTGAAATTGATATGTCTGCAATATGCAGCTGCAACCCAACGGTTGATTACCTCCTCGTTGGATACTGCTGATACTAACATGTTGTCCGATGATTCTCCCAGTATAGAAAAATATAAGAAGCTGAAACTAAGGACCCCATCTCAGATGCTGAGACTAGCTCCTGAAAACATCACAGTATTTGAATCCGTTCTGTATGTTACAATGAATTGATACTTTTGGTTTTGTTCTCTCTGTTTCTGTGTCTCATAGTTTACTAATCATTTGCAGGAAATTTGAGAGGGAATTTTCCTCTGAGCTTCATAGCCTTGGACCGATATTAAGCAGTGGCTCTCGGGCAGAACCGTACTTGACTCATCTTGCACAGTGGATCCTTGGTGTGGGAAAAGACCAGTAAGCTGATTGTATTTGTTGCCAACAAACTTAGTTTTTAAAATTGCAGTTTTAATAATCTTGTTTGTTAAGCTCTTGGTCGATTCCTTTTCAGATCGTTCTCTCTTTTAAAACTCGGCTGAGTTTGCAGTGTGTGTGATCATTGTGAAATCAAAATCAAGCTTGTGAGGCCTATTTCCCTTTTTTTCCCTTGATCTCTTTGCTACTCTTTTCTCTCATCAACACCACTGTGAGGCTCTTTTGAGAGCTTAATACACGTGTAACTATACGTGGTCGCACAAGTAATATAGAGTAAATCAAGTATTGTTCCTTCACAAGTTGTGTTAATTGCTAAACTATGATCAAGCTACGATTAATTATATAGCAATTAAGAAGTGTTGGGGTTGGTTGAATGTTAATTAACTAAACTAAAACTTTGAACTGAAGCAATTGCGAAAAAGAAGTTGAATACTCAAAAAGTATAAATTGTATTTTGTAATTAAAAAATATTAATTTCGAACTGTTGGCGAGCATGGCCCCCAGCTTCCCTGTCCCACCCCACTCCCCCCCACTCCCCAAGATTGTACAACACTGTAACTTTTTCTTTTTTTTAATAAATATTAGGCTTCTAATTAGTATACACTTTTATCTTTTGAAAAGAAATACCTTCTCGTCCCATGAACTAAGGGTGTCAATGGTTCGGTTCAGGCGATTATTTTATAAAATTTGTACAATGCTAATTTTTCGGTTATTTCATTTTGTATAACTAAAATTAGACTTTTCGAACCGTCCAAATCATCTTGGTTCGTCTATGGTATCGGTACGGTTTAGTTAATTTTTCGGTTTTTATGCATGCATGCATAGGACTCTAGACATGTTTACTTTTTTAAAAGTGATGAATCAAAGGAACATGCAAGATGTCCAAAATAGAGATTCATCCCACTATTCTATGGTAACATAAAATAAGTTAAGCAAATACAAGAGAAATATAAATCATATGAGGAGAAAGATAATAATCAAGTTGGAATTCAAGAATAGTGTCTATTTGAAGATTAATATGCAACCAGACAAATTCAAATCATATTAGAGGAAAGATATTCAATACCTATTGACTTACTAAGCAAGATGTTGGAACTAATTTGTTTCAATTTAAGTAGTAGACTAAGTTTGGAAGTTGGGACTTTGGGAATATATTACTTGGCCACTTGTATCCATTTCCATAATCCCACGGCCCAAGAAAAAAAACTTAATATGTATTTAGTATATAAAATGTATTTTATATATATATATATATAAATTTATTCGGTATGAATCGATATTTTTTCGATTTATTTTTATAAAATTAAAAACCTACCCTATTATTCGGTACGGTTATAAATTTATATAAAAATCTATTGTTTTGAAAAAATAAATCTAATAATCGGTTCGGTTTAGTCGGTTTTTAAAGATCTATTGATACCCCTGTCGTGAACCTATAAAGAATAAAATATGTCCAATATTATCCACAATTCTCTAATACTGGTATCTTGTAGTATAATCTTTTAAGTAATTCAACCAACAATATCCTTTATGACAATTTTCCTGATTCACTTCTTTCACAGTTTTTTTTTCTTTTTCTTCTTTTGGTAATTAACTTTTTTCGTAGTTTCTCACTACTAAGGGGTAATATAACAGGTGCCTGAAACAAAAAGAATACTTAAGTGGTTAAACTATATATAAATGCATATTCAGAAAAGTGAAAAGGCCTTTCATATATACTGTTTTGGTAGTAAATAGAAGAATTAACCCAAATAGTCCCCCGCCTAATTTCTTAAACTAAATATAATCGGCGGATATATAATATATGTACAATTCATATATAATATATGTATAACCGTGCATAGTTAATATATAATTCATGTATTACCGGCTAGAAAAAATAAACATTTAATCTGGCCGGCTATTTGTGCCAATATAGATTTTTTGACCCCAGGAATAAAATTTTTCAGAAAACAACCCATATCAAAATTTTAAAATACACGGGGTAAACGCTAGAATATTAAAGCACGTTACGCAAATGCTTTAGAAATTATGGTGATTGTCAGGATTTTGTCACAAATTGTGACGGATCACCGAAATTTTTAGCATTTTAATTAAAAATTTGACGATTGTCAAAAATTCTGGTGCTGAAAATTCTGGTGATCGTCAGAATTTCTAGTGCTTCAAAATTTTGATGAGTGTGCTTTAAAATTCTGACTTTGGGCTATTTTTCCAATTTTTCTTAACGAGGTCAAAAGATAACAGTGGTTTAAAAAATTTCTCCGGCATCATTTCTAGTACATATTAAGGACAAATGAATTAGTGTCAACATACTTGAAGTTTTACAAATATTGACTTTCCAAATTAATTATTTTTAAGTTTTTTTCAAATTTAATTATTTTTAAATTAGTGAAGTGTTAATTAATTAAAACAATTTGAGGAAAGATAAGAGTAAGGTTAACTAAGTTGTTCATAATGGCGCTACAAGGCATGAATCTCTCAATCAGTCCGGTCAATTACGAGATGGTTAAACCCAAAAAAAAAAAAAAAAAATAATTGTGCTTGAGAAAGAAAAGAAAATCCAAACAGAAAAGTTGAAAAATGCCAATGTCAAAACAGTTAAAAGGGTTTAATATTGACCCATAGGTAAAGAAGACAAAAAGGTCCAAGTCAGGAAACAACAGGTTGTCTGTAATATGAATAGTCACCACACATGTAGTGTATAGTTGTGGTTCGTACTCATGATTACTTCTAAATGTTCTAACTTTTTATTTCAAGGCTGTGCCATGCATGGTTTTCATTTTTAATAAAAAAAAGTTATAGAAAGAGACAAAAAAAGGGACAAAAAGGGTTAGACCGAGTGATTTTCCACTTGGAAGACCTTAATCAATCCCCTCATTAGTAATATTCTTAGTTAAAGCTCGTTCCACCGGGCTTCTCTAATGCAGTTTATATTTTTTGCGATTTACGAGCTATTATACAATGAGAAGGTTACTCAGTGTGCACTTGAAGAATATATATATATAGCGGCACCGAATTTTCCTGGAATTTTTTCGCAAAAAAAAGATATGTAGCTAGTATAAATAATTAATAAGAGAGAGATGTTCTTTCTGAAACCTGATTGATAAGTTGTTTTCTTAACCCCTTTCTCCACACATGTACAGCAAGAGAAAAGCCAGAGAAAAAGAGCCCCTTTTTAGGTGAGTTTTCCATCTGATGATAGGTAAGTGTAAGTGCCAAACTCCAAGAAGGAACAGAATAAAGCTATGGGGAATAGAATAGTCAAGGAGTGGGATAGAAGGATTTCTTAATTGTTTGTGTGTCTGCATTTCAGACTGAGAGAAAAAGAGAAATATGAGAAAGAGAGGAATAGGATTAGTCAATTCTGAGTCTCTGACTACATGGAGAGAACAAGAACAAAGGGGTTTTGGGGGGTGGGGGGTGGGGGAAGTTTTACTCCAAAGGCACTTAGGATCCTTCCTAGGGAGGTAGTTGAGTCGTGCCTTACTTCGTACTATTGTGTGACTATCCATTTAGGGGTTTTGTCTAAGATAGCTAGTGTCAATATTGTGACTTACTATTTCGCTTTTAGTGT